>CAUYQU010069415.1:0-42356 GCA_963574635.1 Cheracebus regulus
TTCTCTAATGACCAGTGATGATGAGCTTTTATTCACGTTTGTTGGTTGCATCCATGTCTTCGTTTGAGAAGTGTCTGTTCACATCCTTTGCCCACTTTTTGATGGGGTTGTTTGTTTTCTTCTTGTAAATTTGTTTAAGTTCCTTGTAGATCCTGGATATTAGACATTTGTCAAATGGGTAGTTTGCAAAAATTTTCTCCCATTCTGTAGGTCGCCTGTTCTCTTTGGTGATAGTTTCTTTTTCTGTGCAGAAGCTCTTTAGCTTGATTAGATCTCATTTGTCAATTTTGGCTTTTGTTGCCATTGCTTTTGGTGTTTTAGTCATTAAGTCTTTGCCCATGCCTATGTCCCAAATGATATTACCTAGATTTTCTTCTAGGATTTTTATGGTTTTGGGTTTTATGTTTAAGTCTTTAATCCATCTCGAGTTAATTTTTGTATAAGTCATAAGGAAGGAGTACAGTTTCTGTTTTCTGCACATGGCTAGCCAGTTTTCCCAAAACCATTTATTAAATAGGGAATCCTTTCCCCGTTGCTTGTTTTTGTCAGGTTTGTTGAAGATCAGATGGTTGTAGATGTGTGGTGTTATTTCTGAGGCCTCTATTCTGTTCCATTGGTCTATATATCTGATTTAGTATCAGTACCATGCTGTTTTGATTATTGTAGCTTTGTAGTACAATTTGAAGTCAGGTAGTGTGATGCCTCCAGCTTTGTTCTTTTTTGCTTAGGATTGTCTTGGCTATACGGGCTCTTTTTTGGTTCAGTATGAAATTTAAAGTAGTTTTTTCTAATTCTGTGAAGAAATGAATGGTAGCTTGATGGAGATAGCATTGAATCTGTAAATTACATTGTGTAGTATGGTCTTTTTCATGATATTGAGTCTTCCTATCCATGAGCATGGAATGTTTTTCCATTTGTTTGTTTCCTCACTTATTTCCTTGAGCAGTGGTTTGTAGTTCTCCTTGAAGAGGTCCTTCACATCCCTTGTAAGTTGTATTCCTAGGTATTTTATTCTCGTTGTAGCAATTGTGAATGGGAGTTCACTCATGATTTGGCTCTCTGTTTATCTGTTATTGGTGTATAGGAATGCTTTAGATTTTTGCACATTGATTTTGCATCCTGAGACTTTGCTGAAGTTGCTTATCAGCTTAGGGAGGTTTTGGGCTGAGATAATGGGGTCTTCTAAATATACAATCATGTCGCCTGCAAATAGAGACAATTTGACTTCCTCTTTTCCTAATTGAATACACTTTATTTCTTTTTCTTGCCTGATTGCCCTGGCCAGAACTTCCAATACTATATTGAATAGGAATGGTGAAAGAGGGCATCCTTGTTTTGTGCCAGTTTTCAAAGGAAATGCTTCCAGTTTTTGCCCTTTCAGTATGATATTGGCTATGGGTTTGTCATAAATAGCTCGTATTGAGATACATTCCATCAATACCTAGTTTATTGGGAGTTTTTAGCATAAAGTGCTGTTGACTTTTGTTGAAGGCCTTCTCTGCATCTATTGAGATCTTTGGTTCTGTTTATGTGATGGATTATGTTTATTGATTTGCTTATATTGAAGGAGCATTGCATCTAGACAGGTTCACTGCTGAATTCCACCAGAGGTACAAAGAGGAGCTGTTACCATTCCTTCTCAGAGTATTCCAAACAATAGAAAAAGAGGGAATCTTCCCTAACTCATTGTATTTTTTATCATAGCCAATTCTAACAAGTGTGAGGTGATGTGCAGTTACAGTTTGCATTTCCACTTCCCTGATAACTAGTGATTTTGAGAAACTTTTTCTATACCTGTTGGATGTTTGTATGTCTTCTTAGAAGAAAATAGCTTTTTGGAATTTTTGCCCATTTTAAAATATGGTTATTTGTGATTGTTTTGCTAGTGAGTTGTGTGAATTTCTTATGTATTTTGGAGATTAATCCCTTATCTAATATATAGATTATAAATATTTTCTCTCAATCCATAGATTGTCTTATCATTTTGTTGATTGTTTCCTTTTCTGTGCAGAAGCTTTTTATTTAATGTAGTCTAATTTATTTATTTTTTCTTCTGTTGCCTATGCTTTGATATCATATCCAAAAATAATTGTCAATACCAATGTAAAGAAGCATTTTCCCTACATTTTTTTCTAGGAGGTTTATGGCTTCAGATATTACATTTAAGTCTTTGATCCACTTTGAGTTAATTTTTGTTTATGGTGTAGGAGAAGGATCCAATTTCATTCTTTTGTGTGTAGAGATGTAATTTCTCCAAAATCATTTTTTTGAAAAGAGTATCCTTTCCCCATTGTGTTCTTGGTGCTCTTACCAAAGATTAGTTGGCCATATGTCTGTGAGTTTGTTTCTGGGCTCTAAATCCTGTTTCATTAGTGTGTGTGTGTATATATATATATATATATATATGTATATATATATATATATATATATATATGTATGTTTTTATGCCAGTACTATACTGTTTTGATTACTATAGCTCTGTAATACAGTTTGAAATCAGGGCATGTAATATGTTCAGCTTTGTTCTTCTTTCTGAAGATTCTTTTGGTTATTTGAGGCATTTTGTGGTTTGATGATTTCATACAAATTTTAGGATTTTTTTATTTTGTTGTAAAAAATGCCATTGGAATTTTGATAGGGATTGGATTTAATCTGTAGATCACTTTGAGTACTATGGACATTTTAACAATATTAATTTCTCCAATCCATTAACATGGGATATCTTTTTATTAACTTGTGTATTCTTCAGTTTCTTTCATCAGTGTCATACTTTTCAGTGTATAGATCTTTCACCTCCTTGATTAAATTATTCACTATATTTTATTCTTTTTGATGCTATCATAAATGATACTGTTTTTAAAATTTTTCAGATGTTTATTGCTAGTGTATAGAAAATGCTACTAATTTTTGCATGTTGACTTTGTATCGTGAAACTTTACTGAATTTATTAGTTCTATTAGATTTTTTGGTGAAATATTTAAAGCTATTAACAGAGATAATTTTACTGTTTTCTTCATGATTTAGAACACTTATATTTCTTTTTCTGGCCTAATTTCTCTGGCTAGGAATTATAGTACTATATTGAATAGAAGTGAGAAAAATGTGTGCACTTTTCTTTTTCCTGATCTTAGAGAAAGAGCTTTCAGCTTTTCACTGTTGAGTATCATGTTAACTGTGAGCTTGTCATAGATGGTCTTTGTTATGTTGAGTAAATTTCCATCTATACCTAATTTGTTGGGAATTTTTACTATGAAAAGATGTTGAATATTGTCAAACGCTTTTCCTGCGTCTATTCACATGATCATATAATTTTATCCTTCATTCTGTTAATGTGGTGTACCCATTTATTGATTTGCATAAGTTGAAACATCCTTGCATCCCAGGCATAAATCCTGCTTGGTCATCTTGTATAATCCTTTTAGTGTGCCATTGAATTCACTTTGCTGGTATTTTGCTGAGAAATTTGCACATATGTTCATCAGGGATATTATCCTATAATTTTCTTATAATCTTCTATCTGGCTTTGGTATGGAGTAATGTTGGCCTTGTGAAATGAGTGGAAGTGTTTCCCCCTCTCCAATTTTTTTGGATGAGTTTGAAAAAGATTGGCATTAATTCTTCCTTAGATGCTTGGTAGAATTCACCTTTAAAGCCATTTGATACTGAGCTTTTCTTTGTTGGAAGATTTTCAATTATTAGTTAAATATCTTTACTCATTATTGGTCTGTTAAGACTTTGTGTTTCTTCATGATTCAGTTTTGGTTGATTGTATGTTTCTGGGAATTTATTCATTTCTTCTAGGTTTACCAATTTGTTAGCATATAATTTTTTATAGTATTATCTTGTAATCCTTTGTATTTCTGTGGTATTAGTTATATATGTATTCTCTTTCATTTATAATTTGATTTATTTGCATCCTCCCTCTTTTTTCCTGAAGTCTAGCTAAAAGGTTTGTCAGGTTTGTTTATATTTTCAAAAAATCCAGCTCAGTTTTGTTGATCTTTTCTGTTGGCTTTCTAGTCTGATTTTCATTTATCTTTGCACTAATCTTTATGTCCTCCCTTCTCTTGAGTTTGGTCTCAGTTTGTTCTTCTTTTTATAGTTCCTTCAAGTATATAGTTAGTTTTTATTATTTGAAATATTTTTCTTTCATTCCCTCTTAGAACTGCTTTTGTTATGTCCCACACATATTGCTATGTTATAATAAATTTTCTTTGTCCAAAAGTCCTTTTTGATTTCTTCTTTGACTTTGGTTGTTCCAAAGTACTTTGTTTAATTTCCACATAACTGTGAATTTCCAAAATTCCTTCTGTTACTGATCTCTGGTTTTATAGCTGTGGTCAGAAAAGGTATTTGTGAGGATTTAAGTCTTTTCAAATTTGTTAAGACTTGTTTCGCAGGCCCTGAAGCTAACATGAGTTGCCAGGAGATTGTGTGATGGCACTGCTCTGTGGAGGGAGCACCTTCTGGATCCCACAAACTCCCTGAGATCTAAGCAGCTACAGAAAAGTGCCATTTTTAGAGTCCTGTCCCCAACAGACTGTACACCATAGTGAAGTCAAATAGTGTTGGAGCTGAGATCCAAGAAAAGAGCAGGTCACTGCTCCTGGAGCTGAGGCATGAGTGGTACAGATGCCACATTAGGGGCTGAGGCATTTCAGTCAGGTACATTCCCTACCTGCTGGTGGCCCTACCCTAGCCTGACCACTGCTACCCCCTCAGCATTCTGCTGGTGGCCTGGGGATAGCCCATCCTCTATTTACTATGGCTGGTGCCTGTACATAGCATCAGGGGATGTGAGGACCAGCCCTCCCAACCCAGACCACATGTCCAGGGGATTTCCCAGTCCTGTCCACAATCATCAGCACCTGAACACTCTTCCCAGTTGGGCCTACACATTGAACTACTACAACTAAGCTGACACATGCTTTCTCATAACACCTGTGGGTCTGAAGACTTGCCTATCTAGCCAATCACAACCACAACCAATATCAACATGCACAACCAGGACATAGAGGCTTGTCCTGCCACTGTCACTGCCATCACTTACCTCACACCACCCACCCAGGGACTCAGGAACCCACCCACCCACCCTACCTACAACTGCCACTATTGCCATCCAAGTAAGCCACCTGGAAGCCCAAGAATGCCCCTGCCTGCACCCACTAACATCACTACCAGGGTATACTGCCCTGGGGCCCAAAGACAGGCATGCTCAGTTCATTGCTACCACCACTAGGGCCTGAAGACTGACCTACATGGCATCCCAGTCCCACAGCCTCCACTAATAACTTAACCCTAAGCCACCAAAAAAATCATGGAAACCATTGATGCTGTTGACAGCTGAAGAAATCATGCAATGACTTCACTACTGCATGCACCCAGAATCAAAGCCAGCATGCCTTACCTAGCCGACACCACAAATACATATTTAAGAAAATATTTTCCCTATGAAAGCAAATTCATAAAAGGGAAAAAGTGGCCATTACACTGTATGTGCAGATATCAACATAAGGATACTTGAAACACAAAAAAAGCAAGGAAATATGGCATCTCCAAAGGAACACAATGATTCTTCAACAACAGATCCCAATCAAAAAAGAAATTCACAGCCATTGATGTAGCTTGCATGTTTGTTCCTTCCAATACTCATGTTAAAATGTGATCTCCAATGGTCTAGGTGGGGCCAAGTGGGAGGTATTTGCGTCATAAGGGTGGATCCCTCATGAATGGCTTGGTGCCTTCCCTGTGGTAGTGAGTGAGTTCTCACTGTATTAGTAATCATACTATGATTACTAATCATACAATGAGATCTGATTGTTTAAAAGAACCTGACATCTCTCTTGCTCCATCTCTCACCATGTGAAATGCCAACTCCTCTTCACCTTCCACCAGAGTAAAAGCTTCCTGAGGCTTCACCAGACATTGAGCAGATGCTGGTGCCATGCTTGTACAGCCTGCAGAACCATGAGTCAAATAAATCTCTTTTTACATTTTAAATTGCCCAGTCTTCGGTATTCATTTATAACAATTACAAAATGGACTAATATATCAACTTAACCAGTCTCTAAGAAGTTCTAAACTTTCTCTCATCTTCCTGACTTCTTCTGAGCCCTCAAAACTCTTTAGACATCTGCCCATTACACAGTTCCAAAGCTGCTTCCACATTTTCAGGTATTTTTGTAGCAATGCTCCACTCTTCAATACCAGTTTTCTGTATTTGTCCATTTTGCATTGCTATAAAGGAATACCTGACACTGGGTAATTAATGGAGAAAAGAGGTTTACTTGGCTCACAGTTCTAGTTTATACAAGAAGCATGGCACTATCATCTGCTCAGATTCTCATGAGACCTCAGGAAGGGAAGGGAGGAAAAGGGAGCCGGCATGTTCACAGTGAGAGAAGGAGCAAGACAGAGATGGAGTGCCATGTTCTTTTAAACAACCAGCTCTTGCATGAAATAATAGAGTAAGAACTCACTCAGTACCATATGGATGGCACCAAGACATGACCCAAACACCTTTCACTAGGCCCCACCTCCACTTTGAGGATCACATTTCAATATGAGACTTGGAGCAGAAGAACATCTAGGCTCTATCAGTTGTATGCCATTGTGTATCTATACAACATTTTATGTATTCATTTATCTGTTGATGGGCACTTAATATGATTCCATAGCTTGGCTATTATGAGTACAGCTGCAATAAACATGGTGGTGCAGATAATCCCTGTAATATACTAATTTCCTTTCCTTTTGATAAACACCCAGTAGTGGGATTGTTTGATCATATGGTAGTTCTATTTTTATTTTTATTTTTTGAGAAAACCCCATACCATTTCCCATAATTTACATTCTCACCAACAGTGTATTATAAGTCCCTTTCCTCTGCATTCTTACCAGCATTTATTTTTTGTCATTTTTATATAGCCATTCTAACTGGGGTGAGATGATATCTCATTATGGTTTTGATTTGTATTTTCCTGATGTGGAGCATTTTTCACATATTTATTAGCCATTTCTGGTCTTTTGAGAAATTCAGTTTCTTTGCCCACTTTTTAAGTGGGTTGGTTGTTTGCTGTTTAGTTTTTTTGAGTTCTTTCCATATCTGGGATATTAGTACCTTATCAGATGAATCATTTGCAAATATTTTCTCCCACTGCACAGCTTGCCTCCTCACTGTGTTTATTTTTTTTCTTTCCTGTGCAGAATACTTTTTTCATTTAATATAACCCTATTTCTCTATTTTTATTTTAGTAGACTGTGCTTTTTAAGTCTTAGAACTTAAAAATGAATTAGAACTTAAATGCAATACTCACACTATAAAACTACTAGGAGAAAACATGGGAGAAACACTTAAGGACATTGGTTAGGTAAAGATTTTATGGAGAATTTGATCCAGTCATTTTTTGAATTATTTTCTGATTATTTTGTGTGTTGTTTCTTTGTTCCTCTTTTTTGTTCAGACATGATCTCACTTTATCACCCAGGCCTGAGTGCAGTTATGTGATCATGGCTCGCTGCAGCCTCATCTTCTCGGGCTCAAGTAATCTTCCTACCTCAGCCTCCCAAGTACAGGTATGTACCACCATGCTCGACTAATTTTTAATTTTTTTTTTTTGATAGAGATTAGGTTCTTACTATGTTGCCCAGACTGGTCTCAAACTCCTGGGCTCACACGATCCTCCTGCCTTTGCCTCTCAAAATGCTAGGATTACAGGCATGAGCTACTATGCTCAGGTGGGTAGGGCTTTTTTGTGGTGATGTTTAATTCCTTTCTGTGTTGCCTTTGTGTATGTGCTGTACCATCGAGTTTTATACTTTTGTATTTTCATGATAATGGAGACCATTTTTTTTTCACTTCCAGATACAGGACTCCTTTAAGAATTTTTAATAGGTTCAATCTGCTGGGGATGAATTCCCTCAGTTTTTGCTTGTCTGGGAAACACGTTATTTTCTTCTCATTTCTTGGCTGAGTTTTTTTGTTTTGTTTTGTTTTCTTCAGCACTTTGAATATATCAGCCCACTCTCTCCTGTCCTGTGCAGTTTCTGCTGAGATATCTTCTGTTAGTCTGATGAGGATTTTCTTATCTATGACTTGATGCTTTTCTCTTGCTGTTTTTAGAATTCTCCTTTGTTTTTAACTTTCGACAGTTTGACTGTACTGTGCCTTGAAAATATTTTTGGCTTGATGACTCTAATGTGTCTTCAAGACCTTTTGGCATTGAATCTATTTAGGGCCTTTGAATTTCCCATATCTGGATGTCTATATCTCTTGTAAGACTTGGGACATTTTCAGTTATTATTTTATTAAATAGGTTTTCTGTGCCTTGCTCATTCCTTCTTCTGGAACTCCAAACATTTGAATATTTATTTCTTTTATGGTGTCCCATAAAAATCCCATAGGCTTTCTTAATCCTTTTTAATTCTTTTTTGTTTTTTTGGTCTGATCTGGTTATTTCAACTTACTGATTTTTATGTTCAGAAAGTCTTCTGCCTTATGTGGTCTATTGTTGAATCTCTTTATTACATTTTTAATTTCTTTCATTAAATTCTTCAGTTCCAAGATTTCTGTTTGGTTATTTTTTATGATATACATCTCTTTGTTGATTTCTCATTGAGATCATGAATTGTTTTCCTGATTTCTTTGTATTGTTTATTTGTGTTCTATTGCATCTTACTGAGTTTAAGATCATTTATTTTGATTTCTTTTTCAGGCATTTTATAGATTCCTTTTCTTTTGGATCTGATATCAGAGAATTATTGTGTTCCTTTGGAGCTGTCATATGTCATTGAATTTTATGTTTCTTATATCCTTATATTAATAGCTGCATGTCTGGTGTAAGAGTCACTTTTTTCAACTTTATGAATTTGCTTTTTTAGGGAAAATATTTTCTTTACATGTATCTATAGTATTGATTTGGTACAGTGGTTTGGCTTTGATTCTTGGTACACAGTACTGTAGTATCCATATGATTCTTTAGCTGTAATCAATATCAGTGGTATCTGTGGATTCTTTACCAGCTTAGGCTGCAGTTGTTGGTGAAGGATGTAGTAAGGCTTTTCTGTGTATGTCAACACCACTGGAGTGGTCCTTAAATGGTGGTGGTGGTAGGCTGGATGTGCTGGTACTTGGGGCCCTAATCAGTGCATGTGGGTACCAGTAGTGGTTGTAGGAAGCCCAGGTGGGCTGGCCCCCAGATCTCCAAGCTCTATGCTTGGGCATTGGCAACAGCAGTGGCAGATCAGGCAGGTGGGTCTTCTGGTTTCTGGACCACCAAGTGTGATGCCAGCTGTGATAGTGTGAGTGGGCCAGTCCTTGGGCCCCAAGTCAATGCATACAGGCACCAGTGTTGGCTGTGTTGGGCCAGGTGAACTGGTCCCCAGTTTCCTGAATGGTGCATGTAGGTGGATGGTTGAGGCAGTAATCTGGGTGGGCTGGTTCATGGACTCCTTGGAGTTCCACATACACATCAGCTGCAGCAATGGTGTTAGGTGCATATGCAACAGTGCCGCCAAGCAGGTTGGGCCTGTCTTCAAACCCCTCTTTGGCTCATATAGGAGGCAGAAGTGACAGCAGACAAGGCAAGCTATTGATTGGGACCCTGAATGGTGCACATGGGTGGGACAGAGCCATCCTTAGGTCCCCAGATGGCATGCACAGGGGACAGGCAGATCCTCAGGCCCCTAGAGGGCATGCATAGTGCCAACAGTTGTGGGTGAGGCAGGCCTGTCCTCAGGCTCCTAGACAGCATGCCTGGGCATTGGTGGCAGTAGGTAGGGTAAACCAATCCCCAGACCCACAAATGGTGTTTATTGTAGAGGGGGAAGGGTGACCTTTAGGCCTCTTGAGGGTGTACACAAATGCCTGGCAGCCCCACAGCTTGAAGGAGTGGGGTTACTGTTGGTGGCCCATGGCTAGCAGCTTCCAGCATCTGGGAAGCGTACTCTTTGGTTTCCTTTGTCCTGGGAAGCCTCCATTGTGTGCTTTACTGCCTATTCCTGGGTTGTAGTACACTGTATGGGCTAGAGTACGGGGGATCCAGTTGCACTGCTGGGTTTAGCTGTTATCACAGAGTTGCAGGCCTCTCGGTGAATGTCAGCAGGGTTCCAGGGATGTGGAGATGCAGAAGCTGTTGGTCCCTGGGGCAGAATGGAGTCTGGTGGGGGCTGAGCTCTCAAAATTGCACTTTGCTACAGTGGCTTTTGTCTCAGGGCATGTGTAAGACCCAGTGTGATTTCCCTTTCTGGAACAATGTAGTTGCGTGGACTCCAGGCAGCTCCTTCTACTAGGCTCAGGGCCTGTGAGGGACGAGGGGCTCTTCTGTGGCTAAAACTGCTGATGTCTGCAGTAGGAAAATAAACTACTGGGGATCTCTCACTTATGTTTTCATTGCAATGGGGAATCCCTCCTGTCTCTGAGCCAATCCTGGCTTGACTGGCTGCTTTACTTCTTTCTCCTTCCATGCCTTGGAGAGTTCCTATCACTTCCTTGCTTGCTTCCAGTGTTCTCTCTTAGATGTTCTATTTGACACATGATTTCTACTAGCTATTTTGGTCCTTTATGGAGGAGGAGAGTGCTTGGCACCTTTTCCTCAGCCATATTCCACATATTGGTACCATGTCACACATTCTTGCTCCTGCCATTAATGTCTTTCACACAGGCATGGTTCTAGCCACCCTTGCCCACAACTAACTCTTCAGTGCCACCATATGTAGTCTCATGGTTCAACTCCATCATTAATCCTTAATTTTTAAAGATTGTTTAATTTTTTAAAAATTAAGTTCTATTAAACCACTCCTCTTTCACAGACAGGAGTTCCACAGATACCTATATAACACAATCTTCCCTATGTGTAGTGCTGGAACTTATACTTAGATTTAGAATATATATTCTCCTTTTAGGGACAACAGTTACGTTATGTTTTTTTCCCATAGTTGTCATGTGTTCTGTGTGTGTGTGTGTGTGTGTGTGTGTGTGCCCCATCCCCCCATTCAAGTGACTCTAGATGGACTTAGCCAATTGTCCATGTTCTAGTAGACAAACCGATACAGCTTCTTCATTACCTACAGTATTTCAGAGACCCATTTCAGACTCCACCTCCAATTCTCAGACTCTGCATTCTACCTCCAGTTGTTCCTGAATTCCTTTCTTATTGCTACTGTAACTTTACATTTCTGGAGGTCATGAGTCAAAAGTGATCTTACTGGGCTAAAAATTAATGCATCAGGAAAGATGTGTTCTTTATGGAGGCTCTAGGGGAGAACTCATGCCCTTTTTCATTTTCTAGAGTCATCCTGCATTCCTTGGCTCATGGCTCCTTCTCTATATGTAAAAGCAGCAGTATGTCATCTTCAAGTCTATCTCTTCTCTGATCTGTGCTTCTGTGATCTCCCTCTCTGACCCTCATTCTTTCCTCTTATAAGAACCCAGGTGATGACCCTGGGTCTACCTGGATAATCCATCTCAAGAGCCTTAACTTAGTCACACCTCTAAAGTCTCTTTTGCCATATAAAGTACATATTCACAGATTCCAGGCATTAGGATGTGGGCACTTCTGGGGGAGGGACATTTTTCAGCCTACCACAAAGATTCACATCTGTCCTACATGCAAAATATATTCACTCCATACCAAGTTCTCCAAAAGTCTGAACCCATCTTTGAATCAATTCAAAATTTTATGGCAATCTAGCCTTTTTCTATTATGGTGCTCGAAATTCTTCCATCCTCTACCCACTCCCTAATATGAAAGCCACATCCATAGCTGTTGTATTTATTATGGCAACACCCCACTTCTGTTGCTCAAATCAGTATTAGTTTCCTATTGTGTTGTAACAAATAATCACAAATTGAGGGATTAAAACAACACACTTATTTTCTTATATTTCTGGAAATCAGGAGTCACAAATGGTCTTACTAGGCAAAAGTTAAGGTGTAGGTAAGGCTGCATTCCTTCTGGAGGCTCTAGGGAAAGATCTAATCCCTTGACTTTTCTATCTTTTAGAGGCAGCCTGTATTATTTTTACCACATAGGCCCTTCCTCTATATTCAGAGCCAACAGAGTAGCATCTTCAAATTTATCTCTTCTTTGACTTCTGCTACCATGGTCTTCTCTCTGACTCTAAATATTAATCCCCTTGCCTTCCTTTTGTGATTATACTGGGACTACCTGGATAACCTGGGACTACCTGGATAACCCAGAATAACCTCCCAATCTCAAGATCTTTAACTTAATCATAATGTAAAGTTCCTGCTGCCATATAAGGAAATATGTTCACAGATTCTGAGGATTGGGACGTGGATATCTTTGAGGGTTAATCATTCAGGCTACTGCAGTCCTCAGTTACATTCTCCCACATCTATGTCCTGAGTCTTCAAACTGATCATTAGCAGAACTATTTGGAACCAATGCAGCATTGCTGTTAAACATTGCACCTCAGATTCTCCTAATAGTCATCCTCTGCAGCAGGCAGTATAATCTGCAAAATCCACTAATCCTTCCCAGAGTCGGCTGTGGCTTCCAATACTCTGGCCCATTCTCATGTCTAGAAAGGGAGTTTGAAGAGGGTTGGTGGTAGGTAAAATAATTAGGCTGGGATCCCTTCCTAAGAAAGCAAGCATTTCTGAGAAGCATAAGGATGAGAGCACAGATGATAGTCACCCCACACTGAGAGAATTAAGAAACTCTTCAGTGGAGACAAAGATCAGAGTCTACAAGAGGAATGAAATATTGAGGTAAAGAAGGGGCAGAGAGAGGAAATAAATTCTGGGAAGAGGGAACAGCATGTGAAGAGTTGCAGAGATAAAAGAGTGTGGCTGATTCAGGAATTCTACATACTATTTCAGTATGGCTGAAGGGAGGAAAAGAAAAATAGGTTGGAAGGAGATGGAAAATAAGGGGATAGCATCCACTGGTCTAACTGGAATGGAGAGAAAGACAGGAAGAATGTCAAACATGTAATGCATATTGGGCAATATGCTAGTTGATTTATATGCATTTTCTTCACTAAATCTTCACCATTAACCTGAGTGAGCATTTTTGAAGAATTACAAAATCGGATGGTGTTAGGTGGCAGACTTGAAATTCCAGTCCAGCTCTGCTTAACATCAAAGACCATCTTTTCAGAGTTAGTGCTGTCCAAAATGCAGTATGCAAACCATGAATGGAGCCTAAGGAATTGTGGCACACAGACGTTTTTGTTCCTGTTATTTTTTAAGTATAATGTTTTTGTTTATTATTTTTAAGGTAAGATTTCATCTAACTGTAGGCCTTTTTGGGGAAATAAACAAGAGCATTTCCGAGCATAGCCCAAGGGAAAAATGCTATAAATTCCCCTCTAAACATAACTCTTATTTCTCTAATGTTTCTTAGTAGGCAACAGCTACCTATCAGAATCCTCCATACCTTGACATTCCATACCCCCACAAAGCAGCTCCAAGTGTCTCCTCTCTCCCCACCACTTATTAAACGTGTTTTCCTCATTTTACTAATGTCTGTGCCTCAGTTTCCTCATCTATACATTGAATATAATGATAGGAACTACCACATGGATTGTGATTATAACTAAATGAGTTAAAGCTCATAGAACAGTGCTTGAGATATGATAAACACTACACAAGTATATTTTTTTAAAAAATCTTCAATAGACAAATAAATCTCTTTCATAAATATCTTCTTCTGGGTGTCTGCCACCCCATGTCTGGGTTTAAAGCTTTTATCACCTGCCAGCCATCTGCTGTAACTCCAGTTGCCCCTCCAACCTCCTGCCACTAGCCATCAATCCTCATGTTGTTACATAAGTAGGACAATCTTGCTTCTTTCTCAGATTTATGACATTCTTCCTATAAATTACCAGCTTTGCACCAAAAACCTTCCTCAAAAAACCACAATTCTTGTTAAATGGCAGGAAGTTGTAAATAAGTTATCTCTTCATCTCAAAAATACTTAAAAAACAAAGTTTTTTGTTGTTGTTGTTGTTAATGAGGATTAGTTTCAGGGAAGAAAATTAACCCTATAGAGAATGGCAGGGAATAGCAAGATGCCAAAGAAGATAACTAAGCATGTAAGCAAGTTGGCTTGCCAAAAGCAGCTGAGTTCTGAAGTAGATGATGAGACTTAACAAATTAGAACCAGACAGTGTATTATTCACAGTCCAGCAGACAGCAGGAGCGTTAAGTATGAGAGGACTAATTTCCCTTCCCTCGAGTCCCATAAGGCTCAGATGGTAACTTCACACACAGTGTGTTGTGGCACAGCTGGTAAACCGAAGAGTGAGGGCTCTGCCCGTTTTGTAGCAAACAAGTTAGTTCCCTTTCCCAGGGAGTGAGCAGTCACACAAATAGTTAAGCTTAGGTCACCTTGGCCTATTTAATTGCCTACGTGACTAGCTACAGAAATTGCTCTATATTGAGGGACAGTTGGGCATTGTTGTCTGGACATGCAAAGACACTTGGAGCCTATGATGGACTGTCTTTTCTACCAGTTAGAAAATCCATGTGCAGAATTGTACACATGGGATGAAAACAAGAGTCAGTGTTAAGCATGCACAGAATTTGATCACTTAATATGGAGAGAAGTCTCAGGAATGGAGAGAACCTGCAATTGTTAAAAGGTAGGATAAAAACTGGTAAGGAGCTGTAACTGAGAGAAAAGGAAGAGTAAATAGTGGGAATTGCTAGAGCATAAGTTGGGAAGTTCCCATACTGTAGGACTCTGGAGATTTAGAATAAAATAAATCCTAGGATCAAATTCTGGCTCTCCCATATCTATGCAAGGGAATAACAATGCATACATTGAGGAAACAATGCCAAGATGAAACAGCACACATAAGACACAATAATATGTAAGATTTGTATTTCTTGTTAATATCAGCTTTCCAAATTTTGCTATTTTTGTTTTCATTGTAATTATTTTTATGAAAAATAATCCTCTTATATACATAAAAATATGCATACAATGAAATGAGCTGTCTTCCTATGACAAAAACCGTTGAGTTAGTACAAGAAGGACTGAAGTATTAAAAAATGCTGCTTAAATCATGGGGTATATAGATAATTTCGCTGGTGTCTTTGTAGGTTGATGAAGAAAAATGTGTGAGAATTCTAGCCCTCTAACCCAAAACAGTTGTCCACAAGATGTTGTACAGTGCCTGATACACAAAGATGTCATATGCTGTTACCTATATAGATAGGATCTACTGTATTACTCCAATTGGAAAGTGGAAAGAGGGCTATTACAATCAGTGTTGTTATAAAATTTAATTCTTTAATTAAGCATCCACTGATGTCTATTAGATTTCAGGAAGTATCCTGAAAGCTTGATATGCAAAGACCAATCACTCAAGGCACTCTCAAAGATTAAATAGCTTAGTAAAGAAACAATCATACAAGCATATGGGTCTTAGGGGATAAGTTACTTATTAAAGGTCACAGAACTAGTAATGGTAGTAATAAGTTGTCCACTCTAGTTTGCCCAGTCTGTAGTCCCATGCAATTGTTTCAAGCCATATTTTCTCTTATACCATTTTCCAATTTAACTTAATTCCCTCTATTGGCTCGGTTTGCCCATAAATTATTACAATACGCACAAGTCTAAGTTGATAAACTTGGACCAGGAAACAACTTCCAGGAAAGATTGTTGGGAGCCTCCCTGTATTTTCCTGATGCTTCCCCAGAGGATAACTCTGGAAGTAAAGCTCTCCTCATCTGTGAGTGGGGCAGGGCTCTCAGGCAGGGCTTTCACCTCCCTTTCCTGACCAACAGTTGTTCTAGAAGAACTGCTGTCTCTTAGTCATTGACTCCATTTAAAGGGCAATGACAGAAGGGACAATACCAGCTACCAAGCTTTTCAAATTATGTAAATCCTCCATCATCCTCAGAGGGGGCTCTAATGCTGCTGTCACAGTGTAAGCTACCTAATCCTTTCTGATGTATAAAAATGTCAGGTAGTTCGACTTCCCGCTGGTTGGTTTCAGTATAGATCTTTGAACTCTTAAGTTAGTCTTTAAAGGGATAGTACCACTTTGTGAATTTCCGAATTTCCCAAATGTCCTGCTATGTTGGGGGAAGGTGGTTCTGTCATTAGAAATGACATCTACATATAAGCAATATTTCCAAGGGGAATGGAAAAAGACCTACCTTTGGAGTCCAATAGGCCTCGATGTGAATCCAAGTTCCATTTAACTACCTACGTTACTTAACTCATCTCAGCCTATTTCAACTGTATAAGAGGAATTGTAATATATACCTCTCAGGTCTTTGGGAAATAACAAAGGTAATCAGGCACACAGCTGATAGGCAATGTAGGTCAGCATTGAAATGGTATATTTATGTAATTCCTCTATATTGTTAAGCTCCTTGTGGCATGGACCTTGTGTGAATCATCTCTATGTTCTTCAAACCCCTAGCACAACATTTAAAACACAGTGTCAGTGAATTCTTATGGAGCACAGTTGACCAGGCCTCAGAATTTTAATCTGAAAAACAAATGAGCATTTCAACTCTGACGTTTTACAGTTCTGAGAAAACTGCTCATATGCTCAATGCAGATATTGATATACATCATACACAAATTAAAATGTCATTGAGTTGTGATTTATGCCATGATGCTTTTCTTTTGTGCTATTGGGCTTCATGACACTAGGGCATAACTGCAGGACTTCTAGTCCTCAAATCCACATGGGGCAATACACAGAAGCTGAATTATTTGGTCTCTTTGTGCAATCTACCCATGTAAACAAATATGCACATTTACCCCCCTCAATCCTAAAATAAAAGTTGGGAAAAATCCTATGGTAAATTCCTCAGATATTTTGTTACCTTGACTTCTATTTTTTTGTCTTCCTCTAACACACAGAAACTCCTTTTAAAAACTTTAATTATCTCTCTGTGTGTGCTTTGAAATGTAAATTTGCTACCCTGTTTTCTCTAAAACTCATGGCTGTGGTCATGTGGGACTGGTAAACTTTACCCTTTTCCAATTACAAAGGCACAGTTTAAGTTCAACTGTCCTTTTAAACTAGTGAGTCTCACAGTCTCATGGCTAAAATTTTAAAATCAATGCTATAACATATTTCTGTCTTGCTGTAACTTTATGTATACATGCTTACATGTCTATGTGTATATATTGTCTATATAATATTAAATTGACCCATTAAAAAAAAAGATTTTGTTTTTTACTGTACCTCTTTTTTAGTAGCAGAGAAATAGATCCAGGAAGAACCACAGCAAACATCCCCTCAGGTTGCATTGCTCAGCACTGGCTTATACCTCCAATCATAAATCAGTCAAGGAAAGTTCTTCAAGAGAAGAGGCATATTGATGTGTGGGGCAGGGGGAGGGTGATAATGTAAGTGCCTAGTGAGTGGCTGATTACTGGGTCCAACAAGATAATTCAGAGTAAAAAAGTCTAATGGTGAGTTCACAGATTCCAAGAATGAGGGAGAGCCAACCTGAAATTCGCCTGTCATTTACCTGTTTAATGGCATCAGTATAAAATAGTCCAATATTTAGTAATAGTTAAAGCCTTGCAAATAGGAGTGGAATGGGCATTGTTTCCATGCCTGGCCAAATATTTATCTTCTGACTATTTTTTTCTGTAACTATGATAACTTCTTATATTGTAAAGTTTTAAAGACTCTTTGCAAATATCCTCCTTGGTTTGATAGTTCAAACTTAGAGGATGTATTTACTGGGTATCTCAACCCTGTACTCCTGTCCACCATGAACACCCATTGGATAACTTTTACATACTGGAGATTTATCCTAGGCATCAACATTTGGACCTGCTCATATAAGAAACTCTTACCTATGAGGTTATTGTGGCTTCAGATCACAAGTGTAAGGACTGAATAAACTAGTGTCCACTTGTCATATAAATCCTAAGAGGTGTGGAGATGCTGCTGCAATCCTGACAATCTGAAATATGACAGATTTGAGATATGGTAATCAGTGACTCACAGATAGCTAATATTACTGAACATTTACTGTGAAACAAACACTTTCTTCAGTGTTTTAATCACATCATTCCTTTTAGTCAACAATACATGGTACCTATTAGTTTAGGTATAGGTATTATACTCAATTTTATGGATTAAGACACTGATAGAGAGGTTCAGTGACATGCTGACAATCACTTAGCATACAAATAGTGGAAGCAGGATTTTTATCCAGGCAGTTTCCCTCTAGAGCCCAGACATATAACTACTGTTACACTGCTTCCACTCCAATGGCTAAGACAGGAGAGATGCTCAGATTCTTTTCTTATTTTGGGGAAGTTATTGCGACCCAGTGCAAAGGGTATAGAAAATGTAAATACTAATGTGCCCTCTGATTTTCTCTGAAGATGAATGAAAGAAAATATGCTTAGCACCTGGCATTTATGTAGAAGCCCAAAAGAAAAAGGTGACACAACTTTGTTTCATGTTATGTAAGAGTGGTAATAACCACAGCATAGGAAAATAAATGTTCAGAGTAATTCGCAATTGTCTTATCAAATCACATCCTATATATCTGGATAGGGTTTCCTCTGAAAAAGAAGAATGGTTCCCTATGAAAGATTCTTGATGAAGGTAGGTTCTAAGGCCTAAAATGAGGGCACTGTAGAACTTCCCCTTCTTAGACTGAGATAAAGGAAAAGTTTTCCAACACTCTCTTTTGGGCTGGTAGTAAGTTTGGTTATGATTCTGAGCTGGAAATGCTTAAAGAAAATTCTGGTGGTGGGGGTGGTAAACTACTGCTCACCATTTGGAGGCAGGCCAGGAGCCAGGCAGGAAACTAGCATAGTAAGGGATTTCAGAAAGGATCTGAGGTCTATGCATGGTTGTAAGACCTAGTGTTTGTGTTACACTTCTCTCCCACAGTTCAAGAAGTTTCAATAAAATCTCATTAATATTACAGCTTGGTTTTTGCTGTGTGATATGGTTTGGCTGTGTCTCCACTCAAATCTCATCTTGAATTGTAGCTCTCATAATTCCCACATGTTGTGAGAGGGACCAGGTGGGAGATAATTGAATTATGTGGGCAGTTTCCCCCATAGTGTTCTCATGGCAGTGAATAAGTCTCATGAGATCTGATGGTTTTATAAGGGATTTCCTTTTCACTTCGCTCTCATTTTGTCTCTTGCCTGCTGCCATATAAGACGTGCCTTTTGCCTTCTGTGATGATTTTGAGGCCTCCTCAGCCACGTGGAACTGTGAGTCCATTAAACCTCTTTTTCTTTAGAAATTACCCAGTCTAGGGTATATCTTTATCAGAAGTATTGGAAGCGGACTAATACATTATGCAATGAGAAATCAGGGAAAGCCCCAAGTCCATGCCTGGAGTAAAGAGGTAGAGGTAAGACCAGGATTTCCTCCACTGAGGTCTGAGTGCTAATGGCTGAGGCAGTCACCAGACTAGAACCAAAATTCCCTGAGGAGAAATATCATGAAAGACAGTGGCAGGGGTCAGTGGCAAAGATCTAGTGTTGAGGTAGCAGGACAAAAGTCCAGACTAGACAGAAGGAAAAACAGCAGCAGAACCTCTTCTATAAAACCTGATTCATTAAGCCAAATTATGAAAAGGACACCCCACCTCATTGATCAGGAAGATGGCTTGGTTTTCTTGTTTTTGTCATTTTAACAAGCAAAAAATTACCATCAGTACAGAAAAACTCTTGCACAGGGGCTAAAACCTATGTAGCCTTTTAGTTTAGTTTTGTTTTTGCTCTTTTAATCCCAAACCTGGTTGGTAGATCATGGAAAAAAAGATGAAGTATTTAAACAATAGTAGATCCAGGTATTCAGTGTAGTAAGGAATGATGATACTCAGAATTTCAATTAAGGTCACTGGTTCTGGGGACAAACATTTCTATGGTAAAAACTATGCCTCTGCCATTAACCAGCTGAGTAGTGATTGTTGCTAAACCTCTGGGAGCATTTGTTCACCTGTAGAAAAGAGCTGATGATGGCAGCTATACAAAAATGTTTAACTAGTGTAGATGTGGTGAGAGGGTCGCTCTCATAAACTCCTGGTAGTTGTATCAAAGGTTAAATATGCAGGGCCATCGAATCAACCATGTCCCTTCAACAATTTATTCCAGAGGACATAAATGGACATGTGTACAAACATGCAGGTAAAAGATTATTCACTCATGAATCTTCATTAGCATGAAAAAAGTCCTAAGTGTACATTAAATCTTAAAGTTTATTAACTTCCTCTGGGTGCACTTTCTGACTACATTTAAATAAAGTTATTTTCCTTCCTTCCTACATAGGTATGTGGCCCTTCCTGAGGCCTGTTCCAAGTTGGTCTCCTAGGGTCCTGAAGGGGACTCCTGGATGGTCTATGGAAGGTATTCTACCTACAGGTGAGAGAGTTATGGAACACGGACCTTGGATTCTAGGGTGTGTGGGTCTCCTTAAACTCTAACACAGGAGTTTCCAACGCCTGGACCACAGACCAGTACCAGTCAGTGTCCTGTTACAAACGGGGCTGCACAGCAGGAAGTGACTGGCGGGCAAACCAGCATTACCACCTGAGCTCTGCCTCATGTCAGATCAGTGGTGGCAGTAGATTCTCATAGGAGCGTGAACCCTATTGTGAACTGCGCATGCAAGGGATGTAAGTTGTGCATTCCTTATGAGAATCTAAATAATGCCTAATGATCTAAGGTAGAACAGTTTCATTGGTTCCTGGTGCCAAAAAGGTTGGGGACCACTACTGTAATACATAAACCCTTCAGCCAGCACCTCCTTGCAATTTCACTGCCTCAGCCTCAGTGCCTGTGTACTAGCTGTGTATACCCCTTGTAGGAAATGCCCGTTCTAGATAAAATGTTTAGAAAGGTTTTCATGGGCTTCTCTGCTCCTGTATAGCACCCCATCCTTGCTTGCCTCCCCCTTCACAGAAACCCTCCATTTAGAGTTTAAAACCCCTACTCTCTCCATTTTCTTCTATCTTCCTCCCTCCTCTTTCATCATCCTCCCTACTTCTTCATTGCTGGACCCTTCTTCTAAGATGACATAATTGTGTGAGAGGAACTCAATATCCAGCTTCTTTGTCTCTGCCATAATTCTGTATGTAAGGTAAGATTGAAGAGAAGGAGCAGGGAGATGAAGGGTTAGATAAAGAAGAAACAGAAAAAAAGGAGAAAGAAAAAAAGGGGATGAAAAGAAAGAAAGGGAAGACAGGAGAAGGAGAAAAGGAGGGGAGAAAGAAGAAAGAGGAGGGAAGGAAAAGAATAAGAGGGAAGGAAAAGAATAGGAGGAAATGAAAGAAAGGAAAAGGGAAGTAGGGAGTTGAAGGACAGTGTAGAGAGAGAATAAAAGGAGAAGGAAGAAAGGAGCATGAGGAAGGATTAGAGGTGGAGGAGGGGAACATTTGGAGGCAGAGGAAAAGGAGCAGAAAGAGCAGGAAGAGGAATAAGAGGAGAGGAAGGATTTCATGTAGAGGGGGATAAAGAGAATTTGTATGTCTGAGGATCCCAGGGACAGCTTTCCCAGGTGAGAGCTGGGTTCAACTGTTCTGTTTCCCCCATAGGCAGCATCTTATGGGGGTAGCTCCTGCCCACTCCTGCTGCTTATGCTGCAGTTGCTGGTATTGCTTGAAAGCTGCCTCCAGGACCCAGGACCTCCTTCACCTTTCTGTTCTCTTCCTCAAACCACTTTTTGGATGGCCAGCCACAAGGATTTTGGGGTCATGATTCCATCCCTCAATTTCTCCCTTTAGCTTCCCTTCATTGTGCTGTGGAAGAAGAGCGCTTTGCTGAACTCAGAGTGGATGTTTCCATAGAACAGCTGGCTCAGTTGACTCCACAAGTCCTCCTACTTTACCCGTTGGTATATAATCAGCTTCTCTGTGGAAGTAAGCAAGGCAGGGAGGGGCCTCTTACCTCTGAGCCTCACTTTCCTATCCCTTGCATTGCATCAGAAAAATTCTCCGTGTCTCTATGGAAAGAGGAACCAAGGAGGCCCTGTGAGAACTGACAGGAATAATTGGGGTTGTGCAAATTATGAAGTAGAAGATGCTAAACTAATTAAAAGAATCCTGGTTCTAACCTCTAGAGTTCCTGTCACACAGATTGGGCCTCTATAGGACAAACCTGCATCTATTCATCCTGTTGGCCTTGGCACATAGCAAGGGGTCTGGCATAACTGCAACATATTTGTATGAACTGAACAGAATCCTCAGGTTCCAGAGCAGTCTGTGTGTACCTGCTGCTGTTTCTGTCTTCCACAAGCTGGCAAAAAAAAAGGAACTCTTTAAGTGTCTATCAGAAAGGAGCAATTTGTTCTCTGATTATTTATTTTACACACAACACAATATACACACACAAATACAAAACAAAGGTGGTCTTCTAAGAAAAGTCTAGGGTGCTCATGTTTTTGTCTCTATCTTTGGATGATTCTTCTTTCCTTTCATCAGTGGTAAAGGGATGTTGGATGTATTTATGGATGTATAGTTGGATGAGTAAATGGTTGGATGACTACACGGAGGGATGATAAACACATGCTTGAATGAATGGATGGGTGATCATACAGTTGGATAGATGAAGAAATGAATGAGTCAAAGGATGTATAGATGAATAAATAAATGGTTGGATGGATGATGGCATGAATTTTTGGATGAATAAATGGACAGATAAAGAGTTGTATAGATGACTGTATTGATAGTGGGTAGACAAAGGATGGATGATGAATGCATGGATGAATGAATGGATACATGGTTGGGTTAATTGTTGATTAGATGAATGGATGAGTGAGTAGATAGTTGTATGGATGAATGGTTAGTTGCAAAGAGTGGAGGAATGAAAGAGTGTAAGGATTGGATGGACAGAGAGAGGAAGGGATGGACTACTGCATCAATATATGGCTGCTAGGCTGACTGGATGGTTGAATGGATAAAGAGATAGTTAGTTGAACTAGATACTGCTACTCTTAAGTTCCTACCTGGTTTTGGCCTGGCTGGATCCCTATGTCTTTTCTCTATTTCTTACCTTGGTTTTCTCTTGCTATTTTTCTCAGCGAGTGGGGGTTAAAAAATAATAGTAATTGTTCATTTTGCTAGAAATTGATTCAATTCCTTTAGTCCATAAACACTTATTCAATTCCTGTATTACATGTCAGGCTTTGGGCTTAGGTTGGTGAAAAACTCAACAGAAAAAAATGGGGAGTGTTATTTTCTATTAGGGAAACAACAGACTGGTTGGAGGAGATACTAACTTCATTACCAGACAAGTAACTGTGTCATAATTTATGAAAATTATTACTATCAGTAGTAAAGTGTTTCAGTTAATGACAAATTCAGAGGCTTTGGAATGTATCTAGCAAATGTCTGTGAATAATGAGGAAGCTAGCAGCATAACTGGGTAGTCTCAGCCAAAAAAAGTGGTAAAAAAGGAAATAAATGGAGAGGGGCTAGATAAACATCTTGGTTGCAGCTCACTGACAGGACATCTGCGTTTACTATGAGTGAGGTGGGAGGTAGGGAGAGGTTTTTACTGTAAAAGAGATGTGCCTTAATTTATGTTTCAACAAGATCCCTCTGTCTACTACACAGAACTTAGCTTTCATTGTATGGCGAGGGCAGAAGCACAGAAAGAGGGAGAGCATGGCTGTTAGATAACTTGATTTTTCCTCAAGACCACCTCTAGGCTCAGCTGTTCTGCATTCACTGAAACAAAAAACAAAACAAAACAAAAATAAACAGTGACATTCTCAAACCTTAGGGACCACACACTACTCTGCCTCCATAACTCCAATTTTGGGGAAGGGATTTCTCTGAGGTCACATGAAAGGTCTCGTACAGACCCAGGAGAGGCCTAAGTTTCTTCCTTCTATCTCATCTTCTTCACCTAGTGAAGGTCACTCTGAGTCTAGCCCTTTCTCTTTTGTGTGCCCATGTACCTATAAGTGCTCAAAGGCTCTGGCATTTACGAATGGTAGTGTGAATATGGTGCAGAATAAACTTGGTTTTACAAAAACCTTAAATTATGGAGGAGAGATATGGTAACAAGATGTAAATATATCTAGTCAGGTGACGATAAGGGCTATAAAGAAAAAAAATCAAGCAAGAAAAAGGGAATGGGAAGTGACCAGATACAGAGGGCCAGGTACTATGTTGTATATGGGAAGGTAAGTTAAGATCTCTATAAGCAGGCGAGGTTTGAGCTGAGAGCCAGATTACTAGCAGCAATGAGAGGATATCTAGACTATCATGGGTGAAGAGCACTACAGGCAGGGGAAACATAATAAAAAGTCCTTGAAGACTAATAAGGAAGAAAACAGAGAAGATCCAAATAAACACAATTAGAAATGATGAAGGGAGTATTACCACTGACCCCACAGAAATTAAAATAGCCATCAGAAACTACTACAAACACCTCTGTGCACACAAACTAGAAAACCTAGAAGAGACAGATAAATTCCTGGAAACATATACCCTTTCAAGACTGAACCAGAAAGAAATTGATTCCCTGAAGAGACCAATAATGAGCTCTGAAATTGAATCAGTAATGAATAGACTACCAACAAATAAAGCCCAGGATGCAACAGATTCACAGCCAAATTGTATCAGGTGTAGAAAGAAAAGCTGGTACCATTTCTACTGAAACTCTTTCAAAAATTGAGGAGGAGTGACTCTTCCTGAACTCATTCTATGAGGCCAGCATCATCCTGGTATCAAAACCTGGCAAAGAGACAACAACAACAAAAATTTCAGGCCAATATCCTGATTAACATCAATGAAAAATCTTCAACAAATTACTCACAAACAGAATCCAGCAGCACATCAAAAAGCTCATCCACCACAATCAAATAGGCTTCATCCCTGGGATGCAAGGTGTTCCAGACATACGTGAATCAATACATGTGATTTGTCAATAAACAAAACCAAAGCCAAAAAGCACATGATTACTAAATAGGTGCAGAAAAGGCTTTCAATAGGATTCAACACCTCTTCATGTTAAAAACTCTCAATAGACTAGATATTGAAGAGACATGCTTCAAAATAATAAGATCCATCTATGACAAACCCACAGGCAACATCATACTGAATGGGCAAATGCTGAAAGCATTTCCCTTGAAAACTGGCATAAGACAAGGATGCACTCTCTCACTACGCGTATACAACAATCAGGCAAGAGAAAGAAAGAAAGGGCATCCAAAAAGAAGAGAGGAGGTCAAACTATCCTTGTTTTGCAGAGTAGATGACCCTATATCTAGAAAAATTTATAGTCTCAGCCCAAAAGCTCCTTCAGCTGGTAAACAGCTTCAGCAAAGTTTCAGGATACAAAATCAATGTACAAAAATCACTAACATTACTATACACCAACAGCAACCAAGCTGAGAGCCAAATCCGGAAGGCAATCCCATTCACAATAGTCATACAAAGAATAAAATAGAAATAGAGCTAACAAGGGAGGTGAAAGATCTCTACAGTGAGAATTACAAAACACTTCTCAAAGAAATCAGAGAAGACAAACAAATAGAAAAGCATTCCATGCTCATAGGTAGGAAGAATCAGTATCATTAAAATGGCCTTACGACCCAAAGCAATTTATAGAGTAAATGCTATTCCTATCAAACTACCAATGACATTCTTCACAGAACTAGAAAAAACTATTTTAAAATTCATATAGAACCAAAACAAAGCCCAAATAGCCAAGGCAATCCTAAGCAAAAAGAACAAAGCTGGAAGCATTGTGTTACCCAACTTCAGACTATACTACAGGGGGCCAGGTGCTGTGGCTCATCCTTATTATCCCAGCACTTTGGGCGGCTGAGCTGGGCACATCACCTGAAGTCAGGAGTTTGAGAACAGCCTGGCCAACAGGGTGAAACCCTGTCTCTACTAAATATTAGAAAATTGTGTGGGAGTGTGGTACTTGCCTGTAATCCCAGCTACCCAGGAGGCTGAGGCATGAGAATTGCTTGAACCTGGGAGGTGGAGGTTGCAGTGAACCAAGATTGCACCACTGCACTCCAGCCTGGGTGACAGAGCAAGACTCTGTCCCTATATCAAACAAACAAACTATACGACAGCACTACAGTGACCAAAACAGCATGGTGCTGGAAAAAAAAAACAAAAAACTAGCACATAGACCAATGAAACAGAATAGAGAGCCCAGAAATAAGGCTGCACACCTACATCCATCTGATTTTCAACAAAACTGACACAAGCAATAGGGAAAAGTTTCCTTATTCGACAAATAGTGCTATAATGACTGGCTAGCCATATGCAGAAAACTGAAGCTGGACACCTTCGTCACACTATATTTAAAAAATTACTTCAAGATGGATTAAAGACTTAAATGTAAACCCCAAAACCATAAAAACCCTGGAAAGCAACCAAGGCAATACCATACTGGACATAAGAATGGGCAAAAGTTTCATGAGAAAGACATCAAAAACAAATGCAACAAAAGCAAAAATTGACAAGTGAGATCTAATTAATCTTAAGAGATTTTGAACAGACAACCTACAAAATGGGAAAAAAATTTTGCAAACTGCTTCTGATAAAGTTATAATATCCAGTACCTGTAAGGAACTTAAATTTATACGAGAAAGACAACCCCATTAAAAAGTGGGCAAAGGACATGAACAGACACTTCCAAAAGTAGGCAAGAATATGGGGGAGAAAAAAGCTCAATATCACTGATCATGTGAGAAATGAAAATCAAAACCACAATGAGATACCATCTCACACCAGTCAGAATGGCTAGTAATTAAAAGTCAAAAAATAACAGATGCTGGCAAGGTTGTGGAGAAAAGGAAACACTTATACACTATCGGTGGGAGTGTAAATTTCAACCACTGTATAAAGCAGTATGGCGATTCCTCAAAGTGCTAAAAACAGATCATATGACCCAGCAATACCACCATTGGGTATATACCCAGACGAATATAAATCATTCTACCATAAAGACACAGTGTATGTTCATTGCAGCATTATTTATGATAGCAAAACATGGAATCAACCTAAATGCCCATCAGTGACAGATAGGATAAAGAAAATATGGTACATATACACTGTGGAATATTATGCAGCAATAGAAAAGAATAAGATCATGTCTTTTGCAGAAACATGGGTGGAGCTGGAGGCCATTATTTTTAGCAAACTAACACAGGAACAGAAAACCAAATACACATGTTCTCACTTATAAGTGTGAGCTAAATGATGAGAACTCATGAACACAAAGAAGGGAACAACAGACATTGGAGTCTACGTGAGAGTGGAGGATGGGAGGAGGGAGAGGAGCGGAAAAGATAATTATTCAGTTCTGGGCTTAATACCTGGTAGATGAAATAATTCATACAACAAACCCCTTTGATATGAGTTTACCTATGTAATACACTTGCACATGTAACACTGAACCTAAAATAAAAGTTTTTTTAAGCCCTTGAGGTGGGAGTGTGCTCTGTTAGTGTTTTGTTGTCATCAAAGTGGGAGGAGGGTGAAAGGTAGAAGTTGAAGTTAAATATATGGCAGTGTACCCAAGTGGGCTTTGGGGGCCATATTGAAAAGTCTAAGTATCTGGAATCCAGAGTTTAGGGACAGCAAGGGAATTTAGGGTTCAGACATAATGGGACTTCATTGTGTTCTTCTTGCATCATTTACATGAATCTACTTCCTTCTGTTTAGACTCCCAGAGGGCTAAGTCTCTCTTACCTCTTCACTGGCTTTTTGTTTCACGGGCCCAGAGAAGAGAAAGAGAGCTATGGAGTAAGCAAAACACTCAACTCTCCACTCCCTCTCAAAATGTAACAGGTACCTCCAGATTCCACAGATGAAGATGCAGAGTCATCAAAGCCCAGGCCTTTCTCTCGGAGCTAAGCCAGCTAGCTTAGTTTCTAAGCTCACATTTAAAAAACTGTTACTATAACTCAGTTAAGCAAGTTCTCAATCTTCATATCCAGATTTTGTGCTATGAAGGAAAAGAGAGATTGAGTTGGAGACAGCCAGATCTCAAAAGCAGGTGGAGATGGAGTGAGTGCTGGCACGGTGTCTATCCTGCTTTCATTGAATATGCAATGAAACATGTGCAGAATCTTGTAGGCTTCTGTTATGGGTGACAGAATTAAAACAGTAAACAGAGAAACAGATTGCAATATTTGACATCATGTTAGGAGATGGTAATTTTGTGGTAAAAAATAAATATAACAACGCAAGGCATAGGGAGATAGAAGTGGAAGGTGTTTCTTTAAGTACAGAATGAGCTTCCTAGGCCACAAATAAGGGAGATAAGCAAACTCTATAGATTCCAAGGAGGGAGGATGTGGGGACCTTTCCAGGCAGAGGGAACAGCTAAAGCAAACACCCTGAGCTAGGGATGTGGGAAGTACATGTTTCAGGGGACAGGGAGGATATACAGTGAGCTAGAGGAGAGTAGCAATATGTAAGGTAGAGTGAGGGGAGATCCTACAGGGCCTTATGAACCAAGAGAGGGTTTCTGAAATTTTCTATGGGTGTTGTTAGAAACCAATGGAGATCTTTCTGTAGCCTCGCCCTATTAAAATCCCCTAATGGGTACTGGGGAAAACATGACCAATCTGTGACTATGGGATTGGCTTCATTAGATAAAAGGAAAAATGCTGCCACCTGCATGTCAAATGGCAGTTCCTCCAGTGAAGGAAAGCACACTGCCCTTTGGAGGACTTTTGCCACAGTCTTGTTTTTCACAGATTTCCTAGTTTCAATTATTTGGACTGAGAAGCATTCCTCATGTTGCCTCTCTGACTCCATGATCATCAGCACAAAGCCGGGGAAGACAAACTTGGGGAAAAAGATCCTAACTATTCCTGTACTCTGCTGCCAACTCCTCCAGTGACCTCTGGGTGTCAAGCACCCAGCTATTTCTGTAAGCTAGGGTTCTGCCTGCGGGATACAGACCTTATGATTTTGCCTCTAGGATGGGATTTTTTAAAGTATGGAAACTCTCTACCAATAACTTGGAGAAAAAAAATTTTAAAGCATAGAAATATAAGGAAAATTCTACTTTCCATCTGTAAATAACACTGAGGCCTTAAAATGCTTACTTTTTACGCAGGATCCACAATTACTTCTAAGGGAGGAACTAGGTGTCCTCATCCCTACATCTGCCCAGGGCCAAGCTTATAGAACCCACATTCTCCAGCGTTATGAGCTCAGGCTTTGGATTTTTGAAGTCACTAAGTAGATTATATGACCTATGCAGTGCCAATGATAACTTTGAACACTCCTACCCCGAGGCGTTTTGTTTTCCTGAGACGGTTAGGGTGGTTCCTGTGGTTGCTGTCCTGTGGTTTCACTACCTAATTTTTGCCCAGGCAGCAGGCCTAATCTTGGAAAGGGTGTCAGAATTCCTATTTAACTGGTTTTGACTGACTGACCACAGCATTTGAAAATGAGAATGAGCTTGGAAGAACTCTTTTGCCCCAGCTATGCTACGGACTCTAGGCACATGCATCTCCATGATATAGCACAACAACAAGAAGCAAGTGTAAACCCCTCTACATTGTTTTCTACCACTTGAGTATATATAAAATATCTCTGGAAAAAACACAAACTATCTAATAACAGTCATTACCCACCTGCCTGTGGAAAAGGCAAATGGGAGACGGGATTTTAGAGAAATAATTTGCTTTCTATCTCATCTAACTTCTTGAATTCTGAACCGTTATGTGGTTTATTTTACAGTTCAAATAATTAAACTGTAAAATAAAGACAAAATTGGATAATTTCCTGTAGTTTGAACCATAAAGGCTGTCTCTGAACCCTGTCCCCAAACCCCACCCTGACTCAGGCACCAGGAGACACATGATCATCCTGCAGCTTTTCCACCATCTTCAGAAATACTTCTTTTTGGGGAGTTTTTTAAAGACCAGGGGAAAGCACAAACACAGTCCCCTACTACCACAAATTATGCAGTCAAGTTTCCCATATTTGGAGAAATCTCAGGGGTCAGCACATTTGGAGTGCAATAGATAAGCCTCACCCTGGGAAAACCACCTTCAGGATCATGGTATCTACCTATCAGATAAGTATCCAAAAACTTTTCTATCTTCTTTGAGTTGGACTGCCCAGTGAAGGCAAAAACCAGAATTAAAATTTTCTGACAGTGAGAGAGAAGTGAGGAAAAGGCCGGAGTTACCTGGAAATAGAAGGAAGAGACCCTCAGTGGACTTAGCCCTTTATACGATAAGTCCAGGGCTGCTAATATTTCACATTCAAACACTCAGAATGCATATCCACAACTTAAAGGTATTTTCTTAGAAATCTTAAACTCTTGTTATAACATCCAACAAGATTAACAAGATTTTAAAAATTCATCCCAGGCCTAGAAGCAAATGTTCATGGTTGTCCCCAAAATGTCTTTTGAAAGTTGGTAGGCACAATCATATCTGAGTGCAATGTTGGTAACAGATATGACCTTTAACTTTGTTTTTACTCTCCACTGTATTTTTAGTGACAGTCACAAGGTATCACTTGGTACATTCTCATATGTTTCCCTAAGATAATGTCATCAGTATCATGTGACATCTGCCTAGGACATTTGAAAAGATGTAATCCAAAAGGTTTAAATTATAGTCACTTAAATGGAGTGTAGAAGAATTGATGAAAACTAGAAGGGTAGTTAGTCAATGATTGTTGAAGCTAAATGATAGGTACAAAGGATTTTATTAATACATTATTTTCTCTACTTACTTTTGAAATATTTAACACAAATTACAATGGCATATACTCTGATGGGTGGAATACAGTTATGGAAGACAGGAGAATTTTTTGATGGTCTTATCTTTTCTGGACCTCGATTTCCTTAAATGCACTACTCTCTAAAACAAAATGTACTACTCTTTAATTACACAGTGAAAATATTATAATCTAAAAATAAAAGAAAAAAAGGTTTATCATGAATATCATCCTTGATTAAGAGATGCTTGAAGGACTCTTGCAACATAAGGAAATTGGTTTGAAAAAAATGCCACTTATAAAAGCTATTGTCAGGACAAAAGAGGAATCGAGGTGTGGGCTGAGTGTGAGATGGTGAAACTGGAAAATTATTGTTAGTTTTTCAGGTGTGGTAGTTTTTTGTTGAGAAAAAAATGTCTTTTTATTTAAGACATACATGCTAAAATATTTCAGAGGAAATTGAAAGAATGTCTGTGGCTGTTTACTTTTAAGTAGTTGAAAAATAGATGTAGCAAATATGGTAAAGTTAACAAGACTGAAATCTAGATAATAGATAGGGAATCCGAGAAAATGGTGGTGGCAGGAACATAGTTTGCTAGTCTCTATCAATCTCCACACAAAAACAGGCAGAGCAACTAGATAACAAAACCAAAAACTCATCAACAATGTTTATAACAAAACATCATGACAAATTATTCTCACAGATCTTAAAATCCAAATAGATGGAGACAAACCACCAATAGCCACAGAAACACATAGGCATCTGTGTGAGTAAAGGGAGAAAGTAATGGCATACAATCTGATGGACCTAAGACGGGAGAACAACAAAATAACCAGCAGATATTCAGTGGAAAACACAGCAGGCCAATTTGAGAACAACAGCTAAAAATGGCAATGGTTTGCTTTTCCCAGTAGTGAGTGAATGAAAGAGCCCAAGGTAAACACTGCTGGAGCAGCTTAAACCCTAAGCCTGTGTTGTGCTTAGTTATTCAAAAAAAAAAAAAAAAAGAGAAAAAAGAAAAGGCCTGACTGTAGTATTTGTCAATTTATGTGTTGTAAATACTCCCATCACAGCTAATTTCAAGTTACTGATGTAACGGGATCTTTGGGGTGTCACTTTTCTGGCCAGAAACCTCTGTGGCTGGTGGCACCTTTGCCCAAGTTCTTGCCCTCTGTGTCCAGGAAGAATGAGGTATGCCAACAAGTGGATGGTGGGCAAGATGAAGAGGAGCTTCATTGAGTGTTAGAACAGTTCAGAAGAGACCTACAGTGGGTAGCTCCTCTCTGTAGGCAGGTTGTCCCATTGAGTGTTCATCTCTCAGCAGAGAGGAGGTCCTGGAATGGATAGCTCCTCTCTGTAGACAGATCATCCGTCATCACTGCAGCTGTCAGCAGAGAGGAGGCCTGGAATGAATGGCTGCCATCCTGATGAGTGTTCAGCTTTCAGCGGAGAGGGTGGCTTCTTTCTGCAAGCAGGTCATCCTGATGTCTGCAGTTCTCAGCAGAGAGGAAGCCCTGGAGAGGGTAGCTCCTCTCTGCAACTGGTCCTCCTGACATCTGCTGCTCCAGCTGAGTCTGGGGTTTTTATGGTCTTCAGAGGGGAGGAAGCGTGTGCTCACTGGTTCATGGGCAGCCATGGATGAGCCCAGGAAAAAGCACCATGAGCTTCCACTTCAGTTCATAGGACTGGCAGCCCCGCCCCAGGCTTCAGGCCTTCCCCATTCTGAAGGCTGGTCTTCAATGGGGACCCACCTCCTTCTGCCCAGGAGCCTGTCTGTCTTCTGGCACCTGCTGCAGCTGTTCATGGCACCCAGGCTGTTAATGCCAAGGGACATCTGCAGGCCAGCACTGAGCTGCCCTTAGCCCCTCATCAGCTTCCTTCACATGCTCCTCAACACCCAAAGACCAGAAGGGGCTGAGATAGCCAGAGGCTGGCATGTCAGTGTTTCCTTAACTGTGCACCCACCTGGCCAGGCTATCACAGTGATCAGGTTTGGCCCCAAGCTTGCTCCACAATTGGAGCAGGTGCCAGGAGCAAGGAGAGGCCAGGCAGTGGGAGCAAGCACTTCTGAGCCTGAGGGAGGCAGGGATGCCTTCCTCAGCCCCAAAGAGCACAGAGATACCTGAGTCTGGAGCTGAGGTGGGGCAGCTGCAGCAGCACCTGGGGAGGATGGAGCCTCTGCCTGCTCTGTGGAGTAGGAGGCCCAGGCCCGCCTCCCGGCTGCATCTGGCATCTTGGCAGTGGCCTCTCTAGATGGGCCACTGCTACCATCACTAATGTGACATTACTGAAAGCAGACTTGAGAAAAAATGTGAAATAACACACTACTATATAATATCCCACCATATAATCGACAGAGTATTTACAGATTTACAGATGTGTTTTTCAATTTCCAAATGTTTGGGGATTTACTATTGCATTTCTGTTACTTGTTTCTAGTTTGAGTCCATTATGGTCAGAGAACAGACTCAGCATAATTCACTTTAAAAAATAAATATTCAGATTTGTTTCATGATTCATCTTGTGAAAGTTCCATTGAGCACTTGTAAAGAATGTTAATACTGCTGTTGTTGATCAGTCTTCTATAAATCTCAATTACTTGTTTTTCATTTTCTTGATGATAGCCATCCTTAAAGGTATGAGATGATATCTCGTTGTAGTCTTGATTTGCATTGCCCTGATGATTAGTGATATAGAGCAATTTTTCATATACTTACTGGCCATTTGTATGTCTTCTTTGGAGAAATGTCCATTCAAGTACTTAACTCATTTTTCAAATTATGTAATTCATTTTTGTTATTGAGTTATATGAATTTCATATATATTTTGGAGACTAACACCTTATCAGATATATGGTTTGCAAAATATTTTCTCCCATTCTATAGTTTCCTTTTTCAGTCTGTTGATTGCCTATTTTGTTCTGCAGAAGCTCTTTAGTTTGATGTAGTCCCACTTGTTTATTTTTGTTTTGATTTGATTTTGCCAATACAGCCACTATAAAAAACAGTATGAATACTTCTCAAAAATTAAAAATAATGTTACCATGTGACCCAGCAATCCCACTTCTGGGTATATACAAAAAAATAAAATTAGGATCTCAAAGAGCTATTATCATTTACATATTCATTGAAGCACTATTCATTTATAATAGCTAAGATGTGGAGAAAACCTAAATGTCCATTGGCAGAAAAATGGATAGAGAACATTATATATATTTATTCATATATATGAGTACTATTCAACTTTATGCAAAAAGGAAATTCTGTAATACGCAACAACATGGGCTGACCTTGAGGACTTATGCTAAGTGAAATGAGCCAGTTACAGACAGACTAGTACTGCATGATTTCACTAACATGAAGTATACAAAGCTATAGCGAGGAGGTAATTGGGAGTTGTTTTAACCAATAGGCATAGAGTTTCAGTGAAATGAAATGAATAAACTTTAGAGATCGGCCTTACAACTTTGTGCCTATAGTCAACAGTAATGTATTGTACACTCAAAACTTGCTAAGCATGTAGATCTCCTGATAAGTGTCATTACCTCAATAAAATAAATACATTATGACTTGAAAAAATCACTAAGCAATAAAAAGATGAAATCAAATGAATACTTTAGCTCCTGAAAAATAGTTTGGCTAACTGTAGAGCTATTAGACAACAATCATTTTTCTCTCTAAATTCTTTAGACCTTGTTCCATGGTCTTCTGGCATCCAGTTTGGTGAAGCAATCTGCTGCCATCTGATTTTTTTTTTCATTTTAGATATATTGTAATTTCTGCTTGCATGCATTAAAAATTTTTCTTTATTCTTTATATATTTTTTAAAAAACCATATCAGGCTGGGCACAGTGGCATAATCCCACCGTGCCTGTAATCTCAATAGTTTTGGGAGGCTGAGGCAGGCAGAAAGCTTGGGCCCGGGAGTTGAAGACCCGCATGGGCAACATAGTAAAACCTCATCTCTACAAAAAATTAAAAACAGCCATGTGTGGTGGCTGGCATGTGCCTTGTAGTCCTAGCTACTTGAGCGGCTGAGGTGAGAGGATCACCTGATCACCTGAGCCCAGAAGGTTGAAGCTGCAGTGAGCTATGATCCTGCTACTATACTCCAGCCTGGATAAGAGAGTGGGACCCTGTCTCAAAAGAAAAAAATACTTATATCAGAATACGTGTATATTTAGAGATTTTTAGTGTATTTTTCTACAATTGCTGAAAGCTTCCAATCTAAAGACAGACGTCTGGTTCAGGAAAACTTCCCTTTAATTTTTTTTTTTTTTAGTTGATTACCTTCTTTTCCGCTCTCCTTTTCAGAGTTAGTACTAAACATAATTGTTTCCCTCTGGTGTACTCTCCATGTCCCTTACTGTTTTTCTAATCTCATTTCTTTCATCTTTGTTTTCTGATTTCTAAGTGAATTCTGAAGTACTTCACATGGAATTTTAAGATTAAGAGATTATATGCTCTTCATTGCTTCCAATGCATTTTAAATTTTGTAATTATGTTTTTATTTAAAATCAGTATCCTGCCCTCTTCATAGATGCAACAGTCCCTCAAAGCTTGTGTTAAAAAAAAATAAGAGTTTATTTTAAATTTCCACCTATTTCTTGAATTAAGATCTTTCACAAAGAAATGTTTACTTTTCTTCCCATTAGTTCCCCTGTTGGTCCTGCCAAATTACTAATCATTTTCTCTTTTTGCTCATCCTTACAAAATATGGTTCAGTATGGGGAATTAAGATGGATTTTGATTTATTGGAGTCCCTATTCAAATATTTCAATACTCAAGAATGAGAGAAGGAGTAAGTATGGGTTTGCTGTGTTTTCACTCTTCTCAGCTGCTTCCTCACTGTAGAGGGGGCAGCCTAGAGATACTTAGAGCCTGCCGTCTCCTTTATTCATTAGAGTTCATGCTCCAGCTTTCAAGCCAATGAGAAGCTGCACTGGTTCCTGAGGTGGCAATTTCTTACCCTAATGTACATATCAAAGCTGAAGTAGACTCGAGGTTTAGCTTCACCGATTCTCTCATGCCTTTCCTCAGTTCCATCCTGAAGCCTTCCACGCTGGTTAAACTTGTTTTCCTAAGTGGATTGTTCGAAAGAAATTTGCTCTGTCCAATGGCTAACACCCTTCACTTGTTTCCAGAGCTGATGCGGATTTTTACATTTCTTTGATAATTTCCCTACTTCAGAGGGAAAAGGAATTAACTAAATTTGGCTTAAGGTGGAGTGTCATATCCAAACTTTGGGAGATTTTCTTTCAAAATGATAACCTAGCAAAGTAATACATTTTTATTAGCTTATCTTTTATCTAGCCAATCTAATTATTTTAATAGTGTTTAAGCTGCTTTTGCTAGGAATATAATCATATCATATCTAAATAATATGTCCATTTTTCTAGGGTTTATAAGTCTTATTTCTGCTTCATGCTGTAATATATTGATCAGAACTTTCATACTATTAGATTACAATGACTTTGTTAACTCTCTTACTTTTCTGAAACTGCCCCCAGTATTTTATCATTAAGTACATTTTTTGATTATTTGTTTCACCATTAAGTACAACATCAGAAACTCTGTTGAGAAAATTGTTTTGCCCTATTCATACATTTTATTATTTTTAAGAAGAATCCTTTGGTAAAGAGTTTTATCAAATTATATTAGCATATGTTAAGAAAATTGTTTGTTAATGTACACCATGGATACCAATTATTATAATTTTGTCTCTGTGTCTGTTGGACAATCTCAGTCATGAGGAATTATGTTTTTCATATAATGAGTAGTTACATTAAGACTTTTATATCAATATTTTTAAAATATCAGTTAGACACTCTTGGTTAATTATTGTCTTAGTCTGTTTTCTGCTGATATAACAGAATATCACAGACTGGGTAATTTATAAAAAAAACAAAACTCTATTTGGCTTACAGTTCTGGAAGCTATGGTATCAGCATCTGGTAAGACTCATCTTATGGCAGAAGACAACATATGGGATGGGAAAATGCCAGAAAGAGAAGAAAAGGAGCTGAACTGTGATAACTAAACTATTCCCTTGATAACTAATTCATTCCCACAGTAATGTCATTAATTCATTCATGAGGCAGAGCCCTCATAACTCAATCGCCTACCAAAGGCCCTACCTCTTAACACTACCACAATGACAACCAAGTTTCCGACCCATGAACTCTTGGGGGATGCATTCCAACCATAGCATTCCACATCTGGCACCTAATATTCATGTCCTTCTCACATGCAGAATACCTCTGTTCCATTCCAATAGTCCAAAAAGCCTTATCCTAGCACCAACTCAAAAGTCCAAAGCCCAAATTCATCTAAACCAGACATGGGTGAGACTGAAAGCACAATTCATTCTGAAGCAAATTCCTCCAGCTGTGAACCTGTGAGATCAAAACAAGTTATGTACTTCCAAAATACAATGGTGGGACAGGCAGAGGATAAACATTTCATTTAAAAAGGGAGACAAATCCACATACCTACAGTGAAGTCATTTTCAACAAAGGTGCCAAAAACATGCACTGGGGGAGACCGTCTCTTCAATTAATGGGGCTGGGAAAACTGGATATCCATATGCACAAGGATGAAACTAGACCCCTCTCGCCATATACAAAAATCAAATAAAAATGTATTAAAGACTAAAATCTAAGACCTCAAACCTTGAAATGCTACAAGAAAACATTAGGAAAAATCTCTATGACAATGGTCTTGGTGAAAATTTCTTGAGCCATACCCCACAAGCACAGGAAACCAAAGCAAAAATAGATTAATGGGATCACAGTAAGTTAAAAAGCTTCTACACAGCACAGGATACAATCAACAAACTGAAGAGACAACCCACAGAGTGGAAGAAAATATTTGCAAACTATCCATCTGACAAGGGATTAATAAGCAGAATATATAAGGAGCTCAAACAATTCTATAGGAAAAAATCTAATTAGCTGATCAAAAGGCAAAGGATTTGAATAGATGGTCCTCAAAAGAAGACATACAAATAGCAAACAGGCATATGAAAAGGTGCTCAACATCATTGATCAGAGAAATGCAAAATCAAAACTACCATGAAATATCATCTCACCCCAGTTAAAATGGGGTGAGATGTTATTGTTGTCCAAAAGACAAACAATAACAAATGCTGTCAAAGATGTGAAGAAAAGGGAATCTTGGTTCACTATTGGTGGGAATGTAAATTAGTACAACCACTATGAAGAACAGTTTGGAGGTTATTCAAGAAACTAAAAATTGAGGTATCATATGATTCAGCAATCCCACTGCTGGGTATATTCCCAAAAGAAACGAAATCAGTATATCAAAGAGATATCTACACTCCTATGTTTGTTGCGACACTGTTTACAATAGCTAAGATCTGGAAGCAACCTGTGTCCATCAAGAGGTGAATGGATACAGAAAATGTGGTACATATACACAATGAAATACTATTTTTTTCCACAATGAAATACTATTTAGCTATAAAAAGAATGAGATTCAATTATTTGCAACAATAAGTATGGAAGTAGAGATCATTATGTTGAGTAAAATAAGCCAGGAACACAAACACAAACATTACATGTTCTCACTCATTTGTGGGATCCAAAGATCAAAACAATTTAACTCCTGGAGATAAGAGAGTAGAAGGATGGTTACCACAGGCTGGGAGGGGTAGTGGGAAGCTGTCAGGAAGATGAGGGTGGTTTAATGAGTTCAGAAAAATAGAAAGAATAAATAAGACCTACTATTCGATAGCACAACAGGGTGACTATAATCAATAAGAACTTAACTATACATTTTAAAATAACTTGAAGAGTGTAACTGGATTGTTTGCAACTCAATGGATAAATGCTTGAGAAGATGAATACCCCATTCTTCATGATGTACTTATTTCACATCGCATGCCTGTATCAAAATAGCTCATGTAGCCCATAAATCTATACACCTACCACATACCCACACAAATTTTTAAAAATAAAAATAAATAAAAAGGGAGAAATAGGCAAGAAAAGAGGCATAATGTCCCAAATAAGATCAAAACCCAACAGGGAAAACAACATTGTGCCTTAACGCTAGAGAATAATCTCCTTGATTCCATGTTTCACTTTCTAGATACCCTGGGGGTAGGGGGCCCAAAACCTTAGGCAGCTCTGCCCTTCATGTTTGTACTGCACTCAACCCATGCTTGAGCTCTCCCAGGATGGAGTTGCATGCTGGTGGCCCTACAGTTCTGTGGTTTCAGTGGTGGCCCCACGTTCATAGCTCCACTAGTCATTGGACTAGTCCGGACTCTCTGCAGGAGTTCCAACCATGTAGCAAGTTTCTTCCTGGGATTCCAGGTGATCTGTAGCATCCTTTAAAATCTAGGTGAAAGAAGACATACCTCCACAGCTCTTGCATTCTTCTGTGTGTCTGTAGAGTCAACCCCAAGTAGATGCCACCAAGATTTATGGCCTGTACCTTCTGGAGTGGCAGGTTGAGCCACAGCTGGGCCCACTTTAGTCCAGCTGGAGTGGCCAGGGATGACTGCACAGAATGTGGTGAACAGAATCTCAAGGTGGTTATGGACAAAGAGCCTGAGAAGGGTGACCTAAGCCCATTCCCTGAAATCAATCTGCTCTTTTAGAGGTCTTGGCCTGGGATGGGAGGGGCAGCCTCAAGGATCTCTGAAATGCTTTTGTGGTCCTTCTTCTATTGTCTTGATGAATAGCACCTAGCTTTCTTCCATACATATTTATCTCTTTACAAATGGTTACTTGGCTACAACTTAGTATTCTCTGCCAAATATGCTTTTTTACTCTACCTGGCCAGGATACAAGCTTTCCAAATATTTAGACTCTGCTTTCCTTGTAATTATAAATTCCATCTTTAATGGAATTTAATTCCATTATAATTTAATTCCATTTCTTTGCCCTCACATCTCACTGTTTGTGGTTAGAAGGAACCAAATACTTTGCTTCTTAGCTATCTCTTCCACCAAATAGTCTAGTTTATCACACTTAAATTTTGCATTTCATGAAGTCCTAGGACATAGACACAATTCAACCAAAGTCTTTGCTACTTTATAATAAGGATGGTCATTACTCCAGTGTGCAGTATCTTCTTCCTCATTTCCATCTGAAGCTTCATCAGAATGGCCTTAATTGTCCATATTTCTACCAATATGCTGATCATAATCACTTAAGTAATCACCAAGAAGATTCACTTTCCCTACAGCTCTCCTCCCCTGCACCCCTACCAGAATCATCCTTAATGCACTGTTCATTGAAATGCAGGCTTTTATTAGCCTGATTATCCAAATTCTTCCAGCCTCTATCCATTACCCACCTTCAAAGTCACTGTCATATTTTCAGGTATATGTTACAGCAGCAAGCCACTTCTCAGTACCAATTTTATGTCTTAGTTCATTTTCTGCTGCTATAATAGAATACCACAGACTGGGTAATATATAAAGAACAGAAGTTTATTTGGCTCATGGTTCTGGAGGCTAGGAAGTCCAAGAGCATGATGCTAGCACCTGTCAGGGTCATCCCATGGTGGAAGATATCACATGGCGAGTGAGCACATGAGGCAGAGGAAAAAGGGGCCAGACTCCCAAAATAACACATCCACTCTCACAATAACAGTGTTATTCCATTTATGAGGGCAGAGCCCTCATGATCTAATCACCTGCCAAACACCCTACCTCTTAGCACCACCACAGTGGCAATCAAGTTTTCAACATATGAACATTTTTTGGAAATGTTCAAACCATAGTAATGGTGCTGTTCAATTCCTCTATATAATTTTTGATTTTTTACCTAGTAGTTTAATAAATTTTTGACAGTAGAGTATGGAAGTCCCAAGTATAACTACATATTTGCCCATTTCTCCTTTCAGTTCTTTTTTTTCTTTATATGCATTTAAACTCTGTTGTTTCACACATACACATTTATGATCACTATGTCTTCTTGGTGGATCGATCCTTTTATTGTTATATAGTGTATTAGTCTTTTCTTACATTGCTAATAAAGACATATCTGAGACTTAGTAATTTATAAACGGAAGAGGTTTAATTGACTCACAGTTCAATATGGCTGGCGAGGCCTCACAATCATGGGAAGGTGAATGAGGAGCAAAGTCACATCTTACAGGGTGGCAGCAAGAGCAAGTGTTTGCAGGGGAACTCCCCTTTATAAAATCATCAGATCTCATGAGACATATTCACTATCATAAGAACAGCATGGAAAAAAAAACTCGTCCCCATGATTCAGTTACCTCCTACTGGGTCCCTCCCATGACATGTGGGGATTATTACAATTCAAGGTGAGATTTGAATGAGGACAGAGAGCCAAACCATATCATTTCATCCCTGGCCCCTCCCAAATCTCATGTCCTCACATTTCAAAACCAATCATGCCATCCCAACATTTCCCCCAAAGTCTTAACGCATTTCAGCATTAACTCAAAAGTCCACAGTCCAAAGTCTCATCTGAGACAAAGCAAGTACCTTCCACCTATGAGCCTGTAAAATCAAAAGCAAGTTAGATACTTCTTAGATAAAATAGGATACAGGCTTTGGGTAAATTCGCCTGTTCCAAATAGGAGAAATTGGCCAAAATGAAGTGGCTACAGGCCCCATGCAAGTCCGAAATCCAATAGCGCAGTCATTAAACCTTAAAGTTCCAAAAGGATCTCCTTTGATTCCATGTCTCCCATCCAGGTCATGCCGATGCAAGAGGTGGGCTGCCACAGCCTTGGGCAGCTCTACCCCTGTGGCTTTTCAGGGTATAGCTCCCCTCCTGACTGCTTTCACAGGCTGCCATTGAGTGTCTGTGGCTTTTCCAGGTGCATGGTATAAGCTGTCCGTGGATCTACCATTCTGGGGTCTGGAGGATGCTACCCTCTTCTCATAGCTCCACTAGGCAGTGCCCCAATCGAGACTAGGTCCCAGTAGGGACTCTGTGTGGGGGCGGTGACCCCTTCCACCCTGCCCTAGCAGAGGTTCTCCATGAGGGCCCTGCCCCGGCAGCATGCTTCTGCCTGGACCTTCAGGTGTTTCCCATACATCCTCTGAAATGTAGGTGGAGGTTCCCAAACGTCAATTCTTGACTTCTGTGCACCCACAGTCCCAACACCACATGTAAGCTGACAAGGCTTGGGGCTTGCATTCTCTGAAGCAATGGTCTGAGCTGTACATTGGTCCCTTTTAGCCATGGCTGGAGCTGAAATAGCTGGGATGCAGGGCACCATGTTCAGAGGCTGCATAGAGCAGGGAGGTCCTGGGCCTGACTCATGAAAACATTTTTCCCTTCTAGGCCTCAGCCCTGTGATGAGAGCAGCTTCCACGAGGGTCTCTGACATGCCCTGGAGACATTTTCCCCAATGTCTTGGTGATTAGCATTTGGCTCCTCGTTACATATGCAAATCCCTGCAGGTGGTTTGAATTTCTTCCCAGAAAATACATTTTTCTTTTGCATTGTTAGCCTGCAAATTTTCTTAACAGCTCTGCTTCCTCTTGAATGCTTTGCTGCTTAGAAATTTCTTCCCCCATACCCTAATACACCATGGAATATTATGCAGCCATCAAAAACGATGAGTTTGCATCCTTTGTAGGGACATGGATGAACCTGGAAACCATCATTCTCAGCAAACTGACCCAAGAACACAAAATCAAACACCGCATGTTCTCACTCATAGGCGGGTGTTGAACAATGAGAACACATGGACA
>CAUYQU010069419.1:0-20997 GCA_963574635.1 Cheracebus regulus
GCAAAACAGCCGCGCCAGCCAAAAGAGTCGCGCTGGAGACCCGTGTGGCTCCTCTGCTGGGAATCTCCCGGTCTGTGGGCAACAAAAATTCGTCGGAAAGTGCGGCGTCCACTCCTTCTCTGTGCTTTCACTGGGAGCTACATTCCTGAGCTGTTGCTAATCGGCCATCTTGGATCTCTCTCCTTATGCTTTGTTTTAACAGTTAATCCTCCAAAATACATTCTCTTAACATGGCAGGCATTTACAATAACAATTGTGATTTACTCAGCAGGGGTCAAAAAGCTAACTCCTCAGCCACAACCAGAACAGTCTTGAACAACTGTTGAAACTGCCCTTCCCACAATGCTAAATAGCACCCCTGTCTTTTTGAAACATGGAGTCAGTGTAACACTCATGACTTCTCACCTCACAATGTCCTGTTTGGCAAATTGAGTTAAGGTAATAATCTTGTTCAGCTTAGACATAGGACTGACTTTGGAGCTAGCTTGAAGACAGGACACAATTACATTTTACTATTCCGTATAGGGAGTTCCCAGATTGCCAAGGCCCATGATTGTGCAATTGTAAAATGGACTGGGTATGTAAATCTGACTAAAACCTTTAGGCTGAGGTTTTTAGCAAGTACTTTTACTAGTACACCTAAGTTATACCCTTATTTCTACTCTATCAATAACAGGGCATACATTTTAATATTTACCTGCCTAACTCTACTGCTTTGCAGATGAATACAGTTGTGAGGAAAGGGATGATATTTATTAGCTCTTAGAACTTCCAAGGATAAGTAAAACTTCTTTCAGTTAGTCTTTTGCAAAACTGAAAGATTTGTGAGTTAACGTAAATAATTCAAATAAGTATCATTTTTACTAAAAATTTTAAATTGTTACTTATTTCCTTTTCAAAAAGTTTCTTCTGTGGCTATACAAAAACTTTGATCCTTGAAGCTTTTCTAAAAATGAAGATTACCAAATCAAAGTAAAATATCGCCGGACAAAAAAGTAAACCGATTATGTAATCAGTTAAAATAATATAATTAAAAATTCTCCTTTTTCTTTTTCTTATGCTTTTTTTTTAGATCTGAATAATTTCTTAAGTTTCTTTGATGGCTGCCATCAGTTTGCTTACATTTGTATAATTCAGTTCATTCATATAGCAAAAATGCAAAATTCTATTGATATTTAATGTTGCACTAAGATTTTAATTTTCTTTAGCCTAAAGCTATCTAATGTACATTTCTTTCTATCCCTCCTGTATTTCTTGGTCTCTAGTGTTGGAGAGAAATGCAATCTGAGGGAATATTAATGACTATCAGAGATGAAGAGAGAACAAAATTGATTTCAGAAGTAATTGGAAAGGATACCTCCTTTTTAAATGTAATATACTCTAACCAAGCTCCGTAAGTTATTAACTGTATTCTACACCTGTTTTTTTCATAGTAATTATATACATAAAGCATAAGTAATTTGTGAATGGGTATATTTTGTGATTTTCAAAGTTCAAAATTTATTTGGACTGATGGACTGAAAGTTCAGAGAGTTAAACATCTAGTTTTAAAAGGAAAATTAGCATACTTTATTTTTATCAGTTTCCTTTCTTTACTGTTCTCTCCCATCTTTCCTAAACATACTCTTTTTCATTACTGAGAGCTTCAGGAAAACATCTTCTGTGTCATACTTTTCCCTCAGCTAGTGATTTTATGCTGCTTAATGCACACAGTGGTCATTACCAGGTTAAGTAATTGAACTTGTAGTCAGACAGTTCAGTCCATACCTGATGACTCATTCTTTGTCCAGTGCAGCACTGAAAATTGGACAGCACAGTCCTTAATTTTAGCACAGGTAAAGTAAGACTAGACTTACAAATTTACCCTGTCTTCTTTCCCTCCTATTTTAAAAAAGAAATTAAATGTGTCTTCTATTACAGATCTTATTTTATATGCAGATCTGAACACACACATTCTCTCTCTCTCCATCTCACACACACACATTGCACACACACATATAGCTGATGTATACACACACACATATGGCTGATGTGCTGTTTTTTGGTGCTAAGAAAGTAATAGAGACAAGAGCATATTGCTTTCATTTCATTATATTTCCATTAATTCAGTAGGCATTTGATGAGTTAGAGTGTGGAGGACACAGAGATAAACAAAAAACATATTTTGTGTCTTCTTGGAATTTCAGTTTACTGGGGTACACCCATATGCAAATATGTAAATAAACTGCTGTACAATGTATAATAATATTATTTGAGCAGACATTTTCAACACCTCACTTCTATTTACTCAAATCTTAACACTTCAAAGAGGAGAGCACCTGAATCTTTTTGACTGAAGTCTTTCTCCAACTGCTGTTAAATTAGTAATTTACTAGAATTCCAGGGAATTAATAAACCCTAGAGAAGACAGGACAGGAGTTAATGTCATGTCTTTTCTTATCCCTGCTTTCTTATCTTAGCTAAACTGGCCATTATATTAGATTGAGCTTCAGCTGTCCACAGTGGTAATTTGTTGGATGTATGTGTGTGTGTGTGTGTGTGTGTGTGTGTGTGTGTGTGTATGTGTACACACACACACACATTGTTTGCTTCCTTCCTTTCCCTGTATCATTTTTCCATTTCTATATTTTCTGATATCAACATTCAATAAACTGCTTGCACTCACAAATTGTCTCTGGGTCTGGTTCTGTAGAACTTGGATTAAAATAACTGTCTAATAAATGTTTATTATTATTGTGTGTAGAATAATGTCTAAATAAATAAGACAATTTAATTTATTATTATTATTAGCATTATGGAGGCATGCATGTTTAAGTAACTATAGGCAGTTTAGTGTTAGGGAGTTCTGAGAGATGAAGAAATAATAGTTGGCATAGACCAAATTATGATGGAGAAAATAATTTTAAAATAGAACATTAGTGAATACCAATATTCAATGGATGAAGAAGGATAATCCATATTGAAAGGGTTCTAGGAGCCTGGAAGAGAAGAAATCAGTGGCTAGGAGAGTCTGAATAAAGAGAGATTGGTCAATCACAATGAGCACAAAACTCATAAAGACTGAAAATAAGATATTTAATTCCAACATTTAGGTGCCAAACATATCCCAATTAACAAGGACAAACAAGATTTATGACATTTTCATTGTAATTTAATGAGCAACTACCAGTGTTTGTAATTTATGAGCAATGCTCCCACATGATGCTCATCCTCATATACTGTTTTCCAAGTAAAATACCTGTCTTAAGGTGACAATATGAATAAATATACAGGTATTTTGATATTCAAGGCAATGCTACATTCTGAAATTATGTACTTTTTTGTATTCTGGTCACTTAAAAAATTATCAAAAAAAGAGATAGCAACTGTACACAAAATAAAATTTAAAATAGATTAGTGCTAATTATAAGGCCTAACAGAGACAATATATCTAAATACTTTAACACTTTGTTGATGACTCATACCCTATGCAAAAAAAAAAAAAAACATTTCAAAGTTACTTCTCTGGTTAAAAGAAAAAGCAAATTATACAAATATGCCACATTTCACCTTTGGTCTTTCAAATGAGCAAATAAAAATGAAGGGAGAAGCAGGAAATACAATACTGTGAATATGTGTGTATATGTTGTTTATATGGAGAAACAAAGTTGAAGGCTAAAAGTCATTAACAGAAAGATAAAATTTGATTAAACCATGAACACCTGTCAGGGTGGACACCTTCAGACTCCTCAGATCTCACTTTTGCTATGAAGCTCCATCCCTCTTCCCCTTTTTCTTCTCTTCCTCCTTCTTTTTTTACTCACTCTCTACCCTCCTACAGGACATTAGAGAGTCTAGAGTCTGGAAGTCAACACGCCCTATGGAGCTCCTCTTGCAGCAGTTCCATTGCTTGGAAGATACTTGACAAATACACCTTTGAATTACTTGTGATCACTGGCTATGGGGTTGTGTGTTTAGATGTGGATATTACCAAAGAGGAGAAAAAGGTAGACCTAGCATTGGCCTAGGAAAATACTAACCAAAAAATCAATACAATGGTTATACTAAAATATAATAAATATATTTTAAAGAATTCTACAATTGTTTATTTTTATATAAAGTAGTAACCTACTGAACCACTATGTTTTTGGCATTTGTAATTTTATTTCTTTTTTCTTTTTTTCTTTACCATGTGGCTCATTCAAACACAAATAGATAACTGGATAAATATAAGTTTAAATTTTATTTAATGCATACAGCAAAACTCCTCATAATGCCATAGCATATTCCTGAAATGGTATTATAGAGTTGGGATCAATTTGTTATTAAGAATCTTCAACTAATGTGCAGGAACTCACATATATAAGTACAATAATCATCTGGCACTTTTACATGTCTCAAATACATGATATTTAAAGAAGTAGACCTATTTGTTTCTTTTTATATAAAAGTTTCCATATAAATGACTACAAATTCAATGTAAAACTGAGAGAAGACTATATCTACATATTTTTAAGCAATTTAATCTCAGAAGCCCATATTCCAGGGGCAATTTGAAGAGTTTTGAATGATTTGAAGGCTGTCATCAGGTTTAGAAAAGCAGTAAAGATGATCCTTCCTTAAACTATGTGTTCATGACACTTTATGGACTGTTGCTTGTGCCTGAACCATCAACTATATATTATATATAATGTTTTCCAAGAAATGACTATCATGGCCACTTGGAAGATTTTTTTAAAAAAAGCAAAGGCCAGGAAAAAATATTAATTCATATAAACAGGTGAAGACATATAAATAAATAAACGCATAGGAAAAAGCCTCAAGTAAAAGAGTAAGTTCAGCAATAAGGACTTCAAGTTACTTGCATGAGTGTAAGTTCATCTATTTAAATAACTTTTATTTATTCTCATGTCATCACACAACAGATAAATATTAGCTGGGGATGTGAATTACATGACAAATTTTTTTCAGTGATCTTTACAAAGAAAATTAACATGTTGAATAACTAGGCAAGTTATGAAGCACATCAAGAAGACAAATTGTATAGTTATTTTTTCTAAAAGTAAGTAATTTTTCCATGACTTTTGAAAGATGAAGTCGAGAGTACGTAGAACTCTGAGAAATCATAAGCTGATATAGTCTTGCTATTAATTTTTTATGTTTTTGTTTATTTCTATTTGTTTATGTCAAATTTTAATTTTTGAAAAAGTAATACATTATTTGGGCTCAGATAAAAGTGGAGAAAACAAGAAGTTCCACTCATGGGTGTATAAGCAACAGATATGCATATTTTGACAGAAAGATATTCACTAGAATGATCACACCAGCATTATGTGTCTTTGAGCAGTAAATATTCTCAGCAACCCCAAGCTGGAAACTATCCAGATATTTCTGTCAAATATATGTAGATGGTCATCAAAATTATAATGGATAAATACATCACACTATATTCAGTCAATATAATATGTGTCTATATATATAAAGAAATGTACAGTAAAATACAACAACATATAGATTAATCTCACAAACATGTCATTCTCTAAAAGGAGTCACTTAGGATAAATTCTTGAGGAGATGGATATCCCATTTGCTATATAATATTCTTATTTCAGGTTTCATGCCTGTATCAAAACGTCTCATGTACCCCATAAATATATATGCCTACTATTTATCATAAAAATTTAAAAACAAAAGAAGCCACACACATAGATTACATAATCCATGATTACAACTTATAAAATTAAAAAGGTAAAATTAAAATACAATATAAGAAATACAATTGATGGTAAACTCTAGATAGTATTTCTATCTGCAAAGGGGTGCAGAACAGAAATATTTCAGAAGCAGAAGTTTATTTGTATGTTATTTTGTTTCACGCATATATTTTCAACATAATAGCAATGAAAACGTTGTGTCCGAACGCTTTGCTTCTGCAGTGAGACATCTATCAACTCCTGAACAATGTCTTACCAACCAGATAGTGCCTTCCTTTTACAGCTTTCTAGATCTTCTCTCATTTAATAGACATTAGCTTGTTTCCTATCTTTGGTTGTTATAAAGTTTTGCAATAAGCATTCCTCTATGTTATTTTATACTTGTGCGACTATAATACATCAATAGGATAATTCCCAGAAGTAGAATTGTAGCATTCTTGGTAAAAGCATATGTCTGTAAACATACTGCCTTTCACTGGGGATGTACCAAGGTATACTGCCAGCAATACACAACATAAAGCTTTAGCAAGCAGATGAGTGTGATTAAACTTTTTTATTTTCATGAAATTATGATGAAATTTGTTGCTCAATATGATCTGAATTTTAAATTCTCTTATTATGGAGAGATAGGAAATATTTTTACAAGTCCAAGGGTCATTTGCATTTCATTTTCTCTGAATTATCTAATTATTTGCCATTTTTAATTGGTTTATTGGTGTATGTATCTAAAATTTAGGAAATTCATTTTTAATCTATGATACTGGCTACAAACATATTTTCCCACTTTTTATTTGACTTTGATTATGCCATATTTTATCATGTCTATTTATGTTTAATAGTTTATATAGCAACATTTATCAAATTTCTTTATGGTTTCTGAATTTTGAGACACAGTTTGGAAAGCTTTTCCATCCAAACATTCTAAAAAATTTAAGCGGTGTCTTTTTGTTCATTTATTATTTTTAAGAAGCAAATTTCAGATCCATATGACACTAATTCTATTTTTTATTGGGATGTCTATTTCACAAGTGTATTACATTCAGAAAATTCTTCAGAATGTATGTTTTTGTTAATCTGTGTACATTTCTCTAAGTATACCTGTATATACATCACGTTTTAGAAGGCATATAAAAATCTAATATTTTATTTAAACTTTTACTTTAAAAACAAATGTATGTTAGGGGGATGAGGAAAAGCATATCTGGGCATCCTAAGCACTCTGTAAGAATTAGACAAACCTGTGAATCTCACACGTGATATTCAAACGTGATAAAAACCTTCCCTAGCCTTAGTTCCTAACATATATAAACACATATATACATACATTCAAATAAACCAATAAATAAAAAACACATAAGTAAATAAATAAGTATAGATAAATAGTTGAGACTATATGTTTTGTTCTGGGAATTCCAGGGGAAAACAAGTTTACAGAAAGAGACAATTAATTGTGTAAGAGAAATAATAAACAAAATTCATGTTGACTTCTGTTTATCCTCATCTTTCTACTTTCCCCTTTTTGCCCATTCCACCCAATTAATGCTGAACTTGTATCTGTTTATTCAGCTTTGAATCTTCTTTACCACAAATTGCCTGTAGAAAATTTATATTACCTCTGCTTGCTATCCGTTTTTGCTGTTTGTTATGACTAATTCCTACTCATTCTTCTGATCTCAAATGCATGCCTTTAAAATGAGTTCCATTACATTAGTGTTCCCTGTTTTATGTTTTAGTATTTCAAAGCTCTGAGTACAGTTTTAATACAGTAAAATAAAACAATGAACACTCTTGCAATCATGTAGCATTTTGCATTTATATTCACCAGTTTGGAAGTTTTCAAATTTGAATAGCTTGCTTCTGGGCAAATAATGTGTTGATGTTGGACTAAAGTTGATTCCAGAGTGAATGTATTTTCTTTGGACCTGAAAACTCCTAGGGGTGGTTAAATTTGGCCAACTCTGGTTTAGCCCTAAAGGAAGAAAATGGAGAAGCTAAGAAGGTGGCAGATTAAAGCAGCCTTAAAAAAGCCCCTGAGAACTCTGTCTTTTGTGCTAACACAGGGAATATGTAAATAAGCAATGAAATTTTCCTCTGAGCAAGAGGGGAAACTAAAAGATTTTAGTGAAAGAAGCTAGTGAAGAGTGCAGTGGCACAAAATACTTTGAGCATCCATGGAGTGCTGGAAGGCATCTTTGAAGAATAAACAAATAAATGGAGAATGTCAAGTAAATCATCAAAGATATATTCATTCATTCAGATTATGCTTCTTAATTGCCTGCTTATGTCATAAGTTATAAAGATAAAGTAGAAAATAAAATAAACAGTCACATTGCTTATAGAGGGCTTTATGCTTTAGGTAATATATTCTATTTATTTGAGGCAGGTTATTTATGTAACTTAGATATCACCTTTGAGATATACCCTATCATTAGCATTTCAAGTTAATAATTTGAAGACTGTTCTTTACTTGATATGTTCCTTTATAGTATTCAATTTTTTAAATTTTTACTCTAATATGCAGGCAAATGCCTACCTCTCTGTCTTGTAAGTTCTAATTAAATAAGATATAAGAAAACTATTTTAACAGAGGAATTCTAAAACATCACATTTAAATATTATATATCAAGGCCTCACTAAACCGCAGATTTTAGCAGATATCTCTTTATAATTATAAAAATTAGAGGAGACTTGATTGGGGACACAAAGTCTAACCATATCATTCTGCCCCTGCCCCCCGCAATCTCATGTCCCCACATTTCAAAACCAATGATGCCTTCCCAACAGTCTCCCAAAGTCTTAACTCATTTCATCATTAACTCAAAAGCCTAAGACCAAAGTTTCATCTGAGACAAGGCAAGTCTCTTCTCCTAGGAGAGTGTAAAATCAAAAGCAAGTTAGTTACTTCCAGAATACAAAGGGGATACAGGCATTGGATAAATGCTTCATTCCAAATTGGCCATTGGAAGGGTCTACAGACCCCATGCAAGTTCGAAATTCAGTAGGGCAGTCTTTAAATCTGAAAGCTCCAAAATAATCTCCTTTGACTCCATGCCTCACATCCAGGTCAAGTTGGCTCCAGGTCAAGAGGCAGGCTCCCATGGCCTGGGGCAGTTCTGCCCCTGTGGCTTTGCACTGTACATCCCCCATCCTGGCTGTTTTCACAGGCTTGCATTGAGTGTCTGTTGCTTTTTCAGGCACATGGTGCAAGCTGTCAGTGGATCTACCATTCTGAGGTCTGGAGGATGGTAGCCCTCTTCCCACACTTCCACTAGACAGTGTCCCATTGGGGACTTTGTGTTGGGGCTTCAATTCCACATTTCTCTTCTTCACTACTCTAGCAGAAGTTCTCCATTAGAGCTCCACCTCTGGAGCAAACTTCTGCCCAGACATCAAGGCCATCCTCTGAAATCTAAGCAGAAATTCCCAAACCTCAATTTTTGACTTCTGATTTTTGGCCAATTGAAAGAAAGCACACCAAATGAAAATCAGAGTTCTCACTCTGGTCTAAGGATTTTATTCAGAGCTGGTAGCTTGGTTTTCAGGCTTTAGACTGTTCTTGGCTTGAAGGTCAAGTTTCACTGGGGACCTATCCCTGCCTGTGTAGGAATTTGCCTGCTTCCTGTTGCTATCAATACTAAATAAAACATTGATATATTTTATTGGTTGTTATTACAAGAGTTTACTTAATCATGAATATCTAGAACAAAGTCAAGACCAATTAAATATCAAAATTCTTTGTCTCAATTTATTAATATATACTTTTACACTTATACTATCGCTTAAATTAAATGTTGTTTTGTTTATCAACAGTATTGACCTGTTATTTTTTCTACTCAGATATCATGGGTTTGTTGGGAAACAATTTTCTATATAGTTTTCTATTGCAGGTTTTTTAAGCAGAAGCACTGATAGTTTTTGTTCTAGACTGTTATCGCCTACATAGAGAAATACTTTGAAAGATACAGGTAATATTTCCTCCTTAAGCAGAAGGCATATTTGTTAATTCTCCAGTATCATTTCAAAAAAATACCACACTTTGAGGCACGTTGCTTGCACCTATTACTAAAAATGGATTTCTTAAGTTTGGAGTTTATCATCTGTGACATAAACCCATTGTGTATACAACATGTACCTGGGACACTGCATGTCACTCCTCAGGGACTTGGAAGGTAAGAGAAAGCAATGTTGACCTGAAGCTCATGCTGCTTGCTGTGATCTCTTTTGATCTCTGACCAAAGAGTACCATCCATATCTTCTGTCAGCATCCAGGAAACAGTGGGAGGATAATTTGTCAGTTTGCTTGTAGGGTAAAACCTTATACCCATCACATGTTTTGAAAGTTTTGTGATGCATCTAGATTTATAGTTTTAAATGACTGAATTGATAATCAAAGCCTCAACTAAATAATTGTCTTGCTATGTTAGAATACTAATTGAAAGAAAATCATTTATTTCTGAGATAATTCATATAGCTCATAATTAGCACCATATTCTCTAAGTAATAACAGTTCAAAGCATAAAATCTAAATGTGCTGAAAAGAGACAACAAGATTTTTAAAAATTCAGTAAAGTGTCTTATTGATTATTAAGAATTTCGCCTATCTGCCTTACCTGATGAATTGATTAAATTTCTTTAGTCAGAATGAGCTAGATAGAAGACAGGGAAGTAGGGAATTTAGTTTTGGTTACAATATTTTATTCTTCATTTTTATGTTTGCCTAAAAAGAACTACTTAATTATTCCCTCCATTGCTAGAGAGCAAGACATGATTTTTTAATTGAAAGATTTATTAAATATTTTTAAACAAACCTGAAAAGTATTTCTAATTTTACATAATTTAGTGGTACAAATTAAATCAGAAATACTAGACCATTTAGTCACTTTCTATTTTATCTTCATATTAGTGACGTGTGTGATATCAAAAATATTGTACATTTTAAAAATATACAAATGTATGCTTTTTTAGTGTTATGAGTTACATATACTAAAGTAAAAGTGTTGGGTGTTTAAGGATTCTGATATTGCTAATTACATATAATGAATAAATTTCAAAATCATTATATATCAATAAAAAGTTTTTAAACTAATTTTCTGAAAAATATGTATTATGTTTTACTTAATATTTTATCTATAATTATTAAACAATAAAATTCAAAATTCAACAAAGTTCTCTCATTCAAGATCCAATGTAACCCTATTATTAAAATAAGAAGGTAACATTAAAAGCTGTTATACCATCACCTATAAATCCATTTCTCAATTCATTAAATTACTTCCTAGAGATCATTGACTTTTTTTTCTTTTTCTTTTTTTTTGAGACAGAGATTTTTTCTTGTTGTCTAGGCTGGAGTGCAATTGCACTATCTCAGCTCACTGTAACCTCCACCGCCTGGGTTCAAGCAATTCTCCTTCCTCAGACTCCTGAGTAGATGGAATTACAGGCACATGCTGCCATGCCCAGCTAATTTTCATATTTTTTAGTAGAGATGGGTTTCACCATGTTATCCACGCTGGTCTCAAACTCCTGACCTCAGATGATCTGCCCACCTCAACCTCCCAAAGTGCTGGGATTACAGGCGTAAGCCACCACACCCAGTAAAGTCACTGACTTCCATTGTATAATAAAAAACAACTGAGTAGATTTTTTTTAAAAATTGGTTATTTAACTCACAGTTTTAAAGGGTTAAAGTTGTCAAGAATAGTCAAATACACTGTATGAGTCTTATTAAAATTATCACTATACTAGTTGCCATTTTGATCATTGCTGCAGTAGTGAAGTATCAGTCATGCAATTAAAATAATAATAATGAAGACACTAAATGTCCACACTCAAAAGAAGTATAAATTTTTAAGACTTGGTTTTATTTGGAAAGACAAATTCTGGAAATTACAAAATTACCTTTAGTTAAGCACACATGAAAATTTGAGAAATCTCTCATAATTAGGCACAAACATCATTTAGCCCTTTCAATATCCAAAAGGTATCCTTTCATAGAGTACCTTTCCTACCACCAGTGAACACAAATTTGTGTTAGTTATTTTTTGCTACATAACCAACGAGACCAAAACTTACTGGCTTTAAGAAGCTACTGCACATACTCATTATTTGGAGCTAGTATTATTGGGCAGTTCTTCCACTGTCATAGGCCTCATTCATGCAACTGCAGGTTGGATGTCTGTTGGGTGATGCCATACACAATATTTAGTAATAATGGCCTCTAGCCACACATGTTGGTAATTAAGGTTCTAAGGAATAGAGAGAAAAGCATTCGAGGCCTCTTGACACTCTGGAGAACTGGCACCCTATCTCTTCTGTGTCTATTAGCAAAATCAAGTCAGCAGACTAACCCTATTTAGAAGGTTTAAGACAGACTTTACCTCTCAAAATGTCTCTTTGCAATGAGAATGGATATACAGAGGAGAAAATTGTGGCCTATTTTTGTGTGTGTGTGATCTACCCAAAGATAGTATATAAGGCAGAAAATTATGACAGCAAGATTTGACCTTAAAATTGCTTTGCATTAATATAATTACAATTGCTGCCATTACAACCCACAACTTTGAGGGTTGTAAAGTTACATATATTCATCTATCTGGAAGAAATTGTTACTGGTACTATAGTAATTTCAGTAAGTATTTTACAAGTAATTTTAATATTTTTTGTTCTCATATATCGGTATGTATGAATGCATGTGCATGTTTGTGTGTTGATGAGTGAAAAATAAATGAAACCATAAAAAAAGAGAGAAAGAAAATCATACTCAAGACACATAGTATACAATTGGAAATTTTAGACGTCATTGGTATTATTGGAGAACAATTGCATCATGACATCCTGGTGACTTTGCATGTGTCCATATAGGTCATGTAGGCAAAAGTTTGAAGCACAGCTAATCTGAGCCTTGGTGGAACAACTTATGAGCTTTCTGATACAAAAATTAACTCCACATGGATTAAAGATTTAAACATAAAAACCCTAGAAGAAAACCTAGGCCATACCATTCAGGACATAGGCATAGGCAAGGACTTCATGACTGAAACACCAAAAGCAATGGCAACAAAAGCCAAAATAGACAAATACAATATAATTAAACTTAAGAGCTTCTGCAACCAAAAGAAACTATCATTACAGTAAACCAGCAACCAACTGAATGGGCAAAATTTTTTGCCATCCACCCATCTGAAAAAGGGCTAATAACTACAAAGAACTGAAACAAATAAACAAGAATAAAAACTAACAGCCCCATCAAAAAGTGGGCAAAGGATATAAACAGACACTTCTCAAAAGGAGACATTTATGCAGCCAACAAACACATGAAAAAAAATCTCATCATCACTGGTCATTAGAGAAATGCAAATCGAAACCACATTGCAATACTATCTCATACCAGTTAGAATGGCGATCATTAAAAAATCAGGAGACAACAGATGCCGGAGAGGATGTGGAGAATAGGAATGCTTTTACTCTGTTGGTGGGAGTGTAAATTAGTTCAACCATTTTGGAAGACAGTGTGGCGATTCCTTAAGGATCTAGAAATATAAATTCCATTTGACCCAGCAATCCCATTACTGAGTACATACCCACAGGATTATAAAATATTCTATTATAAAGACACATGCATACGTATGTTCATTGCAGCACTGTTTACAATAGCAAAGACTTGGAACCAACCCAAATGCCCCTCAATGATAGACTTTATAAAAAAAAAAATGTGGCCTATATACACCATGGAATATAATGCAGCCATTAAAAAGGATGAGTTCATGTCCTTTGCAGGGACATGGATGAAGCTGGAAACCATCATTCTCAGTAAACTGACACGAGAACAGAAAACCAAACACTGCATGTTCTCACTCATAAGTGGGTGTTGAACAATGAGAACACATGGACACATAGAGGGGAACATCACACACCAGGGCCTGTTGGGGTGTGGGGGTGGCTAGGGGAGGGTTAGCAGCAGATAGGGGGATTGGGGAGGGATAACATTAGGAGAAATACCTAATGTGGATGACAGGGGAATGGATGCAGCAAACCACCATGGCATGTGTATGCCTATGTAACAAACCTGCATGATCTGCACATGTACCCCAGAACTTTTAGAGTATAATAATAATAAAAAGGTCTTCTTTAAAAAGGCTATGAGAAAATCCCATGAGGTCATATCTACTTACCTTATATCTCATGGGAGGCTACCATGCCTCCATTCCTCATTATCTACCAGATTCTAATGAGGGATGAGGCTTTCTGCTCTGTGCCCCTTAGGTTTAAGCTGCAGTCTGTAAACAAATTTAATGGTCTTGTAGCATTGACTCCTCAAGAACAGGGTGTCCTTCACTGCATTGTCAATTAGCTGTTTTTCTTTGAGTTTTACACTTTTGAGTGTGAGGCACAAAGAGCACAGTGCATTGTCTCCTTTTGCTGTTCTTCTTTTTTTTGGCCAAGTAATAAACTGTTTGGATCTAAAAGTGGCTTGCCATATTTTACTGGCTAAATCTGTCTAACAGGCCTTGGCTTGGGCCCTGCCTGCTGCTGTGTGCTTGGCAGGGATATACTTAGAAATATGGCTGCAACTATATTCTGACTTATCTCTCTCCTCTTTTGCTGATCTTTCACCATCACAAAAACCGGAAAAGCACAGGTAGTGTTTCTCCCTAACAGCATTAGATAGCATACTATATTGAGTTTCCAATAAAGTAATTGACTTGGCTTCCAGAGCCCGGCATCTTGACAGGGATAATTCTCACAGGGATTGTTTGAAACCATATGAGCAAAGCTATCCTAACAGGCTCTTCAAAAATATTCTTCTTTATCAACTTTGAATCAATATCATAATAAGAAATGTAAACCTTAGTGTTATCCTCCTGTATGTGGTATGATTTATGTATTCTTCCAAGAGGATAAAAGAACTCTTTCTATTTTTTTTTTTTTAATGTTAAGGGCAGTCATCTCAGTCAGGTACCAGTCTATAAGTCTTTGAGTAGAAATAATGCCTAGTTTGAGATAGATTTTTTAAGCTGTGGAAACTATGACTCTTCACTGTCCCTCATTATGAATATAACAAGTAGACTCAGTCAATTGTGTGGTGATATCCAAATGTGTCTTGTTTTCTAAGCATATTTTAGCCTGAGTATTACTGTAAAAATATTTTAGTTTCAACATGCAATATTGATGGGAATAAAAGCATTTCCATAAGATGGTGTTACTTTACACAGGTCACATGAAATGTATTCCATGATTCTTAAGGGCCCAGCTATCAAGTAAAGTCTATATCAATGATATGTTCTTATAACAACTCTTTAAAATCACATCTGCTACCCACATACCCTTTGTTTAGCTTTCCTTTAAGAATTTTCAATATCTTCTATATTTAAAACAATGTGGTCACAGATTTTCAGTGTGCTTTGACCAAAACTGGAGTATACTGGGTGATTTGTTGTACTGAAAATTCTAAATTCATATTCAACTATAGTTCTTAATATTATACCCTGTGATATCTAGTATACATATTTTTGGAAAATACTATCTTTGCAGTGTATCAAAAACTCCTAAACATTTGACAGAAATTAACTAACATAAAAAATGAAGAGGCAACATAAATTTATGAATTTCACATACAATTTTCAAGAATAAAGTTTGTATACTTTATAAAAATAGTGAATATTATGATATTTCTTCTATGTTAATATTTAACCTAAATGTGCCTAAATGTCATAGGTTATCAGAATTACACGACTTTAAATGACAATTTAGGATATGATTAACCAGAGTGAGAAGAATAATATAGTTGAATATTCCTATACAGAGATTGCCTTCAAATCTTTCAGTTTTGTTTTTCCTTCTAGAGAAACTAGCAATTTTTGACAGGTGTGAAGTGCAAAAATGATGCAATTTCCCCCAGAAAATTCAAATTGATTATTAAAAAATAGTGATTTATCTTTATTTTTTAAAATAGGAACTCTTGTATTTCTGATAGTATTCAGATTTTCATCTAGGAAAATGACTTTGTGAAAAGAAAATGTATTATTTGGAAACTTAAACACATGTCAATTTCAAATGAGGGAATATAATATTACATGTATCAAGACTTTGCTTCACGAATGACCAACACTTATTACATATGAAATATCTAAGCACTTCTAATGTCAGTTTTGTGATTGTAAATTATTTTTAATTATAAAAAGAATTATGAATCCTAAATATAAACCGGGTTTTTATAAATATTTACCTTTATGCTTCTTCTTTATTAATTCAGTTTTTCTCCTTTAATATACGTATTTTATATGCCAAATTATTTATTTACCTGGGGAATCACTTGAGCTCAGAAGTCCGAGGCTGCAGTGAGCTAGGATTGTACCATTGCAGTTCAGCATGGGTGACCGAGTTGGAACTTGTTTCTGAAAAAAAGAAATTGGAAGGGAACTTATATACATATTTACCTATTAAATTATCCCAAGGCTAATAACACACTTTACACCGTATAAGAAGAGAACAAAGAGCCTACAATTTGGATCTGGATATTTTTATGATTCGTGTGTACTTGATTTTTTTTTTTTTTTTTTGAAACGCAGTCTTGCTTCATCGCAAGGCTGGAGTGCAATGGCACAATCTCAGCTCACTGCAACCTCCGTCTCCCGGGTAGCAGGGATTACAGGCACACAGAATCAGGCCTGGCTAAACTTTTGTATTTTAGAAGAAATGTTGTTTCACCATGTTGGCCAGGATGGTCTCGAACACCTAACCTCATGATCCATCCACTTTGGCCTCCCAAAGTGCTAGGATTACAGGCGTGAGCCATTGTGAGTTTTTTACATTAGATGTACAATGCAAATATCTACAACATAATGTAATATGTTGCTTTCATGTCACCTTTCATTCTCACATTTGGTTTATTGCAGTAATTTATACAATTACATTTTTTTCACAATCGCCATATCGAAAACCTAGCTAGTATTTATTATCATTAAGCTATGAGCATTTTTCTGGGGAATTATTTTGTCTCCTCTACAAGGTTAAAAAGTAACATCAATGAATATTATTCATTTAAGATAGAGTTAATAGAAAAATATATTCAAAACAAAGAAATGAAGTATGTCTTTATAGACCTTTTCAAAAATGGCATAACAAAATTCTTATGAATAATTGTGGAAATAAAACGAGTCCTCAGCTGTCTTTTTGGGAATAAAATGCACTCATAACTAACTATATAATTCTTATCATACTTGGAGGTTAACAGAAAAAAGTCAGAACTGTGAGGAAAGAACAGTTTACTCAATTTAGAAGTGTTATACAGATTTGAGGTTAATAATTACTATTAATCTAGAATATCAACCATAAGCTAGAAAGAGACTATTCTTCCTCAGAACTGAAAAAGGTATACAAGAACTGAAAAAAAGTATCTAGATTAAATAGGATTCCCTATTTAATAAATGGTGTTGGGAAACTGGCTAGCCATATGCAGAAAACTGAAACTGGATCCCTTCCTTACACTTTATACAAAAATTAACTCAAGATGGATTAAAGACTTAAACATAAGACCTAAAGCCATAAAAATCCTAGAAGAAAACCTAGGCAATACCATTCAGGACATAGGCATGGGCAAAGACTTCATGACTAAAACACCAAAAGCAATGACAACAAAAGCCAAAATAGTCAAATGAGATCTAATTAACCTAAGAGCTTCTTCACAGCAAAAGAAACTATCATTAGAGAGAACAGACAACCTGCAGAATGGGAGAAAATTTTTGCAATTCACCCTTCTGACAAAGGGCTAATATCCAGAATCTACAACAAACTTAAACAAATTTACAAGAAAAAAAAAACCCCATGAAAAAGTAGGCAAAATATATTAACAGACACTTCTCAAAAGGAGACATTTATGCAGCTGACAGAAATATGAAAAAAAGCTCATCATAACTGGTCATTAGAGAAATGCAAATCAAAACCACACTGAGATATCATCTCATGCCAGTTAGAATGGTGATCATCAAAAAGTCAGGAGACAGGTGCTGGAGAAGATGTGGAAAAACAGGAATGCTTTTACACTGTTGGTGGGGGTATAAATTATTTCAACTATTTTGCAATTCCTCAAGGATCTAGAACTAGTAATACCATTTGACTCAGTAATCCCACTACTGGATATATAACCAAAGGATTATAAATCATTGTATTATAAAGACGTGTGGAAATGTATGTTTATTGTGGCACTATTTACAATAGCAAAGATTTGAAACCAACCCAGATCCCCATCAACAATAGACTGGATCAAGAAAATGTGGTACATATACACCACGGAATACTGTGCAGCCATAAAAAAGGATGAGTTCATGTCCTTTGCAGGGACATGGATGAAGCTGGAAACCTTCATTCTCAGCAAAGTGACACAAGAACAGAAAAGCAAACACCAAATGTTCTCCCTCATAAGAGGTAGTTGAACAATGAAAACACATGGACACATGGAGGGGAATATCACACACTTGGACCTGTTGGGGGATGGGGGCCTAGGGGAGGGATAGCATTAGGAGAGATACCTAATGTAGATGATGGGGTGATGGATGCAGCAAACCACCACGGCACGTGTATACCTATGTAACAAACCTGTGTAAAGTGTAATAATAAAATAAAATAATGCTAGAGTGGTTCTAGAATACTGAGAGCCCCTAGCATTCAGCATAAAATGCTAGGGACTCTCTGCATTCAGCATACGATATTTTCACAATTGATAAATTCCCTTGTTTTAGATACTGTACTCATGTTCTCAACTCTGGCTGTGGTCACCCAGTGGACAGATTCTCTGCTTTTCCCTCTCCAATGAGTAAATCTTCAGCTTTCTGGGGAAAAGCAATACTCCAGTGAAATGAGTTTGGAAGGAAATTTTAGGATCAAACGTCTTAAATAAGTTTCCATTCTTCTTTAGTTATCTCCATTTTCTCATTCCAGGTACTGGTATTTTCTTAATCTTTTGAGGATTCTGCTTTAGAGTTCAGACTATTTTTTAATCTTCCTTTATATCCACTTCATGATTTGATATTTTCTAGTTCTACTAAATCTGTTACTACTCATCTACATGTTTGTCAAACTTTCCAAAATATTTTCACCATAACTGCACCTTGAAGTTCCATTCTTCCTTCTATTGTTTTATAGTTGATTGTTGAAATTAAAGATAAACATGCTTAAAAAATGAATAGGTATTTGATATAAAGAAATCCATACAGTTGAAAACTAACATTTTCATCACATTAACTGGTCACTATAAAAATTTATAAAAATAAGTTCAAAAGTAGGAATCTATTTGAATAATTTGTTTTGAGATCTCAGACCTAAGTCTTAATACCTTCATTTGAAAGAAGAAATTAATATCTATACTTCAAAACCTCCCATGTATTTAATAAAAATAAATAACATGCCAAAGTGTAAATCTGTATTACAAGTAAAGTATTTGTTAGGCATTCATCTTTTTTTTCTTTTTTCCTTTTTTTTTTTTTTCTTGAGACAGATTTGCTCTTGCTGCCCAGGCTGGAATGGAGTGTCACAATCTCAGCTCACCATAACCTCCACCTCCCAGGTTCAAGCTTTTCTCCTGTTTCCGCCTCCTGAGTAGCTGGGATTACAAGCATGTGCCACCATGCCCAGCTAATTTTGTATTTTCAGTAGAGATGAGGCTTCTCTGTAATGGTCAGGCTGGTATCCAACTACAGACCTCAGGTAATCCACCCGCCTAGGCTTCCCAAAGTGCTGAGATAACAGGTGTGAGCCACCGCGCCCAGCCCATACTTTTTTTTCTTAGGTATACTGTAGGCTGAATGCTGAGACTCTAAATAAAAATACATTTTTCTGTTTTTATGTCAGGAAATTTAAAGAGCATTATGCTTAGTAGATAATGGATTTCACCGAATCCTTAAACATTTAAGCTAGTAAATGCTTTGAATGTATATACCATATCTACAAAATTATTATGAGGTAAGAATGCTCAGAAGGTTTCAAATTGGTTTCCTTTCTCAGAAAAATTGTTTCGTTAAATTATTCAAGTTTCTGAAATAGTTTATGTAATTCTATTTTTTTTTTAGTTTGGCCTTTTATAAATTTTCATATTCCATTTAATGTTAAAAGAAAGGTGGTAAATGTCTTATCTATGTGTCTAACAAAGTTAGGTCTTTCATGAATTATGCTTTCATATCATAATCTCAGGTTTATATCAAACATTTTTAGATATAATTTAATTTAGATATTTTCTTTCATTCTCCCCAAAGTTCAAAATAAAAACGTTTAAAAATTTATAATGTATTTATCTAATTCTTTTAAGTCTTTAACTTGCTGTAACATTTTAAGTAATTAAATAATAGTTTAAAATCAGTGAAAGTTATCTCTTACTTTTTGATACACTTTTTAAATAATTAATGTCAATGTCTTCAGACATGGACTGTTAAAATCCAGCTATATTATCATAGTTATCTTGCACTCAAACTCGCTATATATAGATAAATAGGGTTTAAAAAAGAACATATTAAGCATACTTATTAATTCATCTTCGAGGTAAAATCAGTTTATCTGTTTGGCAAAATAATTATCTTCTCTTTCCTTGATAATTTATCCAAATCTCTTCTGAAGTACATGTTAGATAATTCATGAGTATACAAATAAAAGATAGTCTTTAGAAATCTCATCAATTTGATATTTCATTTTGAAACATGCATTATATTTTAATCAGTTTTCCTCTGCACTCTCAGAATAGCATTTTATTCTTCCAAAACGATTTTATTTTCAGTACTGCCAACTTGGGAGTTCTAGAGCCCTGTGTTTAAAAACACATCAGACTGCTTTCCTGCTTAAAAAGCATTCAGTGGCTCCCACAGCACTTACCATGAATGCCAAACCTCTCACCCACTGTTCCTACCTCACAGTGTACTGTTCCTACCCATCAGTCACTAATTCTAATCTTACCAAACTTCCTTCAGTTTCTAGAACACATTGAGCTCAGGCCAAACTTGGCCTGTGGGCTGGTCATGGTGGCTCACCCCTGTAATCCCAGCACTTTGGAAGACTGGATGCAGGCGGATCACTTGAAGTCAGGAGTTTGAGACCAGCCTGGCCAACATGACAAAACTCTGTCTCTACTAAACAGTAAAAATAAAAAATTAGCCAGTGTTGTGGCGGGCACCTGTAGTCCCACCTCCTCAGCAGGCCAAGGCAGGGAGAATTGCTTGAACCCGGGAGGTGGAGCTTACAGCTCCAAGATCACACCACTGCACTCCAGCCTGGGCGACAGAGGCTGGAGTGCAGCCATGTCAAAAAAAGAAAAAGAAAAAAA
>CAUYQU010069420.1:0-39174 GCA_963574635.1 Cheracebus regulus
CCCCCCTCGTTTTTCTCTCCATGCCCCCCCCCCCCCCCCCCCCCCTGTTTTATTTTTTCTTTGTTTGTTTGTGGGGGGGGGGGGGGGGGGGGGGCCCCCCCCGTGGAGTTTATTATGTTTTCTTTTTATTTTCTTTGGCAAGGCATTTTTATATTTCCATTGGATGAGTCTGCCTACTCTTAGGTAAATCTGTGATATTTTAAACTAAGGAAAACTATGTTGTATATGAAGACATGAGCTATACAGAACTGAAACGCAACGTGTTTCCTTCCCGTGTGATGGTTCCCTGCTGTTGAATGACAGGACGCCCAGGCCCAGATCTGGCCCCATCCACCTCACCTCTAAATACCTGCCTGGGTATTTCTAGGGTTCAAGCCCTGCTAAGATTAGCATTCGCCCCTCTTACCTGCAAGGACGCGCTCCACGGCATACTCGAAGCTGAGCGTGTGCACGGACGTGTGTCCCTCCCGAGCCGCGTGCAGCGCAGCCTCATTGCAGATGTTGGCGATGTCAGCTCCTGTCAACACAAACAGCAGCCAGGCGTCGGGGGGAGGCACGGTTCTGCTCTATCGCAGCTTAAGAGGAGGAAGGGGACTCAAAGAAGAACAAAGCAGCTGGGTACGGTGCTCACACGTGCCATCCCAGCACTTTGGGAGGCTGAGGTGGGGGGATCATCTGAGGTCAGGTGTTTGAGACCAGCCTATGCAACACGGTGAAACACTGTCTCTACTAAATATACAAAAATTAGCTGGGCGTGGTGGCGCATGCCTGTAATCCCAGCTACTCGGGAGCCTGAGGTAGCAGAATCACTAAACCTGCAATGTGGAAGCTGCAGTGAGCAGAGATCACAGCACTGCACTCCAGCCTGGGTGACAGAGTAGGACTCTGTCTCAAAAAAAAAAAACAAAAAAGGGAAGAAACAAAGAAGGAAAGAGACCAAGAGTGCTGGTGAGAACGTGAGGGAGACTAGGCACAGGGGAGCTGCTGCCAGGAGCAGACTGGAGAGCGCGGCAGGCACCACTGCGGCCGCTCCACAGAGGAGACAGAACTGCCCAGGTCCAGCCGCCTGACACCCAGCTCTCGTCCCAAGCGCAGTTCCACACACCATCTTGTGACTGATTCCACCTAACGGCTCCTGAGCACTGATGGGAAAGAGATTAAAGGCTCTCTAGTATCCACAACATTGCAGTGAAAAGACATTAAAAAAGCATCAAAAAGGAAGTTCATGTCATAAAAGACAGGAGTTTTGTTTACATTAACTTTTAAAATGAAAGCCCACAGAAAAACATCTTGATGTATGATTTCTTTTTTTTAAATTTTCTTATTTTTTTTTTTAGAGACGGAGTTCCATCGTGTTGGCCAGGATAGTCTTGAACTCCTGACCTCAGGTGATACACTCACCTCGGCTTCCCAAAGTGCTGGGATTACAGGCGTGAGCCACCGCGCCCGGCGATGTACGATTTCTATTTCTATGACTTGACAGAGACTGAGGGTCAGAGGCAGGAGGTTTGCTGGCACCACCTGGTGCAGGGCGGTAAGACGCCCGGTCAGATGGGAAGCGCCCTGGATGATGGCTCACTGTGTGGACACACACATCAGTCTCACTATCCCTGGAGTCAACACAGACCCAGAACCCCGGTCTGGTTTCCCACCCCTGGGGCGGGGGAAGGTGTGTGGGTGCCATGCGGACTTCCTGCTGCCCCCTACACACATCGGCTCCCACAAAGGCTTGGACCAAGCAGGGGCCCCAGAGAAGGGGCAGGGCCTACCCCACAGGAGGCCCCGATGCCGTATGTGCAGGTAAGACCACCTGCCCTCCACACACGACACTGCCCGGGCTGCGGGTTGAGAACGTACCGCTGAATCCTGGCGTGAGCTCCGCCAGGCGCTGGGAGTAAAAGGTGCGGGCCTGGGTCAGCTTCAGGCTCTTCAGGTGCTGCTCGAAAATCTCCCGCCTCTCCTGCCAGAACCAGGACAGGACAGACCGTTGGGCTCACACCCAGCTATTACTGCGGCGTGGCATGTATGTCTGTGGGGAGAGTCGGGGTGTCCCCGACACATCCGCCCTGAGGACAAGCCCCACTTGGGAGACCTGCGGGAACTGCCAGTTTTAAATCACGTGTTCTTTACCGTCAGTCACCACCCATGCAGCTGGTGAGCTGCAAGCAGAATTCTTTTTCTTTTTTGAGACAGGGCATCGCTCCATCACCCAGGCTGGAGTGCAGCAGCATACATGGTCTCAGCTCACTGAAACCTCGGTGTCCTGAGTTTAAGCCATTCTCCTGACAGCACCCCAAGTAGTTGGCATTACAGACAGGTGTGTGCCATCATGCCCGCCTAAGTTTTGTATTTTTAGCAGAGATGGGGTTTCGCCAAGTTGGCCAGGCTAGTCTCAAACTCCTGGCTTCAAGTGATCCACGAGCCTCAGCCTCCCAAAGTTCTGGAATTACAGGTGTGAGCCATCACACCCGGCCATGAGCAGCATTTTAGTTCTCATGTTTTTGAGACAGAGTTTCACTCTTGTTGCCCAGGTTGGAGTGCAATGGTGCGATCTCGGCTCACAGCAACCTTGACCCCCTGGGTTCAAGCAATTCTCCTGACTCAGCCTCCCAAGTAGCTGGGATTGCAGGCAAGTGTCACCACACCCAGCTTATTTTGCATTTTTAGTAGAGACGGGGTTTCTCCGTGTTGGTCAGGTTGGTCTCGAACCCCCAACCTCAGGTGATCCACCTGCCTCAGTCTCCCAAAATGCTGGGATTACAGGCGTGACCCACCACACCTGGCCAGAAGCAGCAATTTAAACATAAACAGATCGCTCTTGGATGGCCGGGCCTGGTGGCTCATGCCTGTAATCCTATCACTTTGGAAGGCCAAGGGGGCAGATCACCTGAGGTCAGGAGTCCAAGACCAGCCTAACCAACACAGTGAAACCCCATCTTTACTAAAATACAAAAATTAGCTAGGCATGATGGCAGGTGCCTATAATTCCAGCTACTTGCAGGGCTGAGACAGGAGAATTGCTTAAACCTGGGAGGTGGTAGTTGCACTGAGCTGAGATCGCATCACTGCACTCCAGCCTGGGCGGCTGAGCAGGGGAAAAAAACCAAAAAACCTAGCCGGACATGGTGGGGCACGCCCGTAGTAGTCCCAGCTACTCAGCTTGAGCCCTGAAGGTCAAGGCTACAGTGAGTGATGATCGCAGCATTGCACTCTAGCTTGGGTGACAGCGTGACACCCTTTCTCTAAAAATTAAAAGAAAAAAACTCTAGTGGAATAGCTAAGGAAGCACGCCACACTCACCAAGAGCTTATTCTGCAAAACTTCTAATTCACACACGTTAAATACATTGAAATCCTGATGTAAAATGTTTCTTACAGTCAAGAAAGACAGGAGCCGCCCTCCCCTGGAGAAGCAGTGTCCCAGGGGGAAGGGCCTCTGCTAGGCCCCTCCACTCTCCATCTCAAAAGAGAAGGAAGGGTCTCCACTCCGCCCCTGCACCCTCCATCCCAATAGAGGCCAAGCACCTGCTGAGGCGTCATGGCAGCCGCCTGTGTGCACCCAGCCCTGCTCCCCACCAGCTGACCATGAGGCCCACTCTCCAAACCCTCCCCATGAGCGGAACTCCTGCTCCCTCAGGCCACAACCAAGGCCCTTTGCCCAAGAGGAGTAACGTCCAACCAGAGCCCTGTAAGAGAGGAGGGATTGGGCGAGAGGCCTCATGACTTCTACCCCCACCCCCAATTCAGGCCAGCTGCACAGTCCATGTCCTCAGAGTCCACTCTCCAGATGGAAGGGAGTGAGGCCATGCAAGAGTCAAGCTTCCCACTATTTTTCCTCCTGGATTTTGTTTAAAAGGATTTGCTATAAAACCCAGACTGATACCCAGGATGAAACAGGAGCCAACAGCGGGTAAAGACAAAATCAAGAGCAGTGGGTGCAGAAGGTGGACGGGTCTGCCAGGGCATGTGCAGCCCATGTGGGGGCACGCTGGGCAGCGCCAGCACCTGTGGGGCTGTGGCAGCCTTCACACCAAGACTCGGCTTAGAGGAGAGGCCAGACCACTCAGAACCAGAGCGAGGAGGGCCCAGGCAGACTGGGAGAGGCTAGGGTCCTGGCTCTGACCTGCAGTGTGGGAAGATCAATGAAGACGTGCCGGTCCAGTCGGCCTGGTCTCATCAGAGCACCGTCCAAAATGTCCGCTCGGTTTGTGGATGCCAGGACGATGACATGGTCTGTGGTTCCCATTCCTGGGGGGACAGAGCGGACAGTGGCCCTGAGGGTGGGGTTCCTGACACAACAGATTTCCCCTGCAGGTTCCCCTTCAGAATACAGGAGGGGGAGAGACACCCCTCACCCCAAGGCCCAGTGAGAAAGTAACAGCCCCGTCCTTAACTAGGAGCTGAGCTGTGATCCTTCCCTCATCACTCTCAGCCAGTATCACCAGAAGGAAAAGGAATTTGCTTATTTGACAAGTGAAAACAGCAACGCCTTCCCTGGGCTGGCTACTGAGGCAGAAGTGGCCGAGGCCCTCCTGGAACTCCCATGGCACCCTGCAGGGTTCTCATGGTCTCACGGTTGGTCCTCACAGCCCCACTCACCCTGGGCCCTGTCATTATTATTGTGACCTTGTAACATCTTTAATGGCTTGATTTAGGCTATGACTTGAAACATTTTATCTTTAACACCTGGCCTTAGGCCCTGGGTTTCAGGCTTGAGGGTTCTCATCAGAGAATTTAAAAGTGAGTCCAGCCAGGCGTCTGGGCTCATGCCTGTAATCCCAGCACTTTCAGAGGCTGAGGTGGGCGGATCACAAAGTCAAGAGATCGAGACCATCCTGGCCAACATGGTGAAACCCCGTCTCTACTAAAAACACAAAAATTAGCCGGGCACGGGACCTGTAGTCCCAGCTACTTGGGAGGCTGAGACAGGAGAATCGCTTGAACCCAGGAGGCGGAGACTGCAGTGAGCCGAGATTGCTCCACTGCACTCCAGCCTAGTGTGAGAGAGAGAGAGAGACAGAGAGAGACTACGTGGTCTCAAAAAAAAAAAAAAAAATGAGTCCAGAAACAATCACTGACCCCTGGTGTAGGTGAACCTTGACTGGCCCCTGATGTGAAAAAATCAACTGCAAAATGAGATTTATGAAGCTGCAAGGAACACCTGAATGGATGCCCATAAGAACTTTCAGGTGTTACCATGATGCTGTGATATTCTCTGAATTAAAAAAAAAAAACATACTCAGAGCTCATAAGATTCAAAATTCTGGGTCTGCTTTAAAGGAATCCACTGGTAGCCGGGTGCGGTGGCTGACACCTGTAATCCCAGCACGTTGGGAAGCCAAGGTGGGCAGATCATCTGAGGTCACGAGTTTGAAACCAGCCTGGCCAACATGGTGAAACCCCGTCTCCGCTAAAAACAAAAAATTAGCCAGGCGTGGTGATGGGCACCTGCAGTCCCAGCTACTCAGAAGGCTAAGGCAGGAGAATCACTTGATACTGGGAGGCAGAAGTTGTGGTGAGCCACTCTGGCAAGGGTGCGAGCACAACTCAGTGGAGAGAAAATAGCGTTTCAGACCAGTGGGGCTGGAGCACTTTTCCACAGGCAGAAAATGAGCCTGACCAACCTGCCACTTCACATAGAAGCTAACTTAAGATCATGGATTAGCACAGTTCCTAGGGCACAGCGTGCTCGATACACTCACTGCCACATTAAGGACAGAGGTAGGGGTGTTCCAGGGTCACACTGGGACCAGGACCTGGACTTCCCAGGGCCTCATTCACTGCTTAGACATGGCGAGTTCACTGGACATGAAAGACCCCATGGCAACCACCACCATGCACACACGGCTGATGACTTCTCACAGACTGAAAACAGAGCCTGGCAGCTGAGGTGGGGTAAGAGCTCGAGCCTGGGAGGTAGAGGCTGCAGTGAGCTACGATGGAGGCACTGCACTCCAGCATGGACAATGGAACGAGACCCCGTCTGAAGAAAAAAAAAAAGCTGAAGCATGACATTTTCACAGCAGCCTTTTCTGTGCATGGCTGCATGTCAGGGGCCGCCGCCTTGGCTTTTGCCATCCGGGGATGCCCATGTCTAAAGGAAGCCTGTGTGCACTGTTGGGTGTCCGCAGCTCCCGCGAGTAGTCAGAGCTCCTGCTCCCCATCCAATGCTGACTTAGGCCCTTCCCAAGGGGGTCTGGGGTCTATAGGACACCACCGTGGCCCGGCTGGCGTGACCAACAAGGCAGGAGTGTTCCTTTTCCTCAGTGTTTTCCCACGACTGGCGCAGCATCCGCCCATCCTGTGCATGTCAATAAACAGAAACTACTCTTCCCTGCAGAAAGCAACAAAGCCTGGCCTGGGACCTCAGCGGGGCTGAGCGTGTACAGCTGTGGCTCTGCATAAAGGGACTTGTTTAGTGCTGGCACAACTCAACAAGAGGCCTTCAGTCAGCGATTCCCAGGCCTCAGCAAATCCGGGGGCGGAAGCAGCTATTCTTACAGCAGCATAGAGAGGTTCCGTGGAAAAGGCTGTTTGATAAATGCCTGCCGGTAGGCTCAAGTCACCCAAAAGGGTGGCCTCTGTCTTCAGTGCAAAAAGCAACCCAAGCAGAGTGAAGGACATCCGTGGCCCTGTGGTCTCCGTGAGACAGGAGCAGGTGGGGCCTCTTCTCAGAGCTTCCTCGTGGTCCCCTGGGAGGGCACCTGGTCAACAGGAGAAGGCTGCAGACTCACAGGACGAAGGCCTCACAGTCCATGCCACGCAGCCAGCATGGCCCAGCCACCTGCTTTGCCCAGGCCAAGAGGGTCCTAAGACTCAGACCCGAACCCAAGGTGTGCTGTAGATTTCCTCAAAACCCAAAACCACCACCCAACCTTAAGCAGCCTCCAGAAGCAATGGTCAGAGCCACACCGAAGGCCACACAGCACCAAACAGGCCACATAAAGATGCTCCACAGAGATGCAGCACAGCAAGCCTGGGGATCCAGAGGCCTCTGAAATGCACGGTGATATCTGCTTGAGGCGCAGGGCCAGATTCCCCAGCAGACACAGTGGAGTCCCTTGAGGACCCATTTCTGAGCAAGTGTCTCCTCAGTGACACCTCAGACATCGCAGAATCTGAACGACTCACCCCACATCTCTGAAGACACTCTGTTCTCTGCAAACTCTATTCCCAGGACCGTTTGCTCTGTGTGCAGAAGGCAGCTGTTCAGGTCTCAGTTGTTCGTGCGTTAGTTCCTGAACAGGCGTGTTGGCAGACGATGGGATGAGGTACGGGAGACAAGCAGCAGGAGAGGCGTGAAGCGTTCTCTGCCAACACCTTAGCAACGCCGCTGCGTCCTACACACTGTTGGGAATCTCGCTTTGATCCTCTACCTTGGAGCCTGCAGAGCCTACGAAGCAGTTCCGTGGCCATCAGTCCATCTGACTTCACAGCAGCCCAGAGGCAGATGGGAACATGGGGCACCCAGAAGAGACGGAAGACAGCACGAGGCCAAAGCCCTCAGCAGAGTCCACCAGCTGCAGGCACGGAGACACTGCAAACTACAGGGTGCACCACAGCACTGCTGCACCGGTCCAGCCAAATGCACTGCTCGACCTGACCCTGAGGATATGTCGCAGCTCCAGAGAGGCTATTCCTTAATGTCACTGGCCTGTACAAACTGTCACAGCCACCAAAGACAAAGACCAAGAAACGGTGGAGCCCACCTGTAATCCCAGCTACTTGGGAGGCTGCGGCAGGAGGGTTCTTTGAGCCCAGGAGTTTAAGACCAACCTGGGCCACACAGCAAGATCCTGCCTCAAGAAAAAAAAACAAGACCAAGAAATGACACAGGACGGGAGGAGATAAAGGAGACCGAACATCCACGTTGGAGGTCAGAGGCACCCGTGGCTGGGTCTGCGGGGCAGTCACGGACACTGTGGCCTGGGGTTCGGAAGCACCCATGGCTGGGTCTGCGGGGCAGTCATGGACACCGTGGCCTGGGGATTGCAGGCACCTGTGGCAGGGTCCATGGATACCGTGGCCGGGGGTCGGAGGCACCCATGGCTAGGTATGTGGGACAGTCACAGACACCGTGGCCTGGGGGTTAGAGGCACCCACGGCTAGGTCTGCGGGGCAGTCATGGACACCGTAGCCTGGGGGTTGGAGGCACCCGTGGCTAGGTATGCGGGGCAGTCATGGACACCGTGGCCTGGGGGTCGGAGGCACCCATGGCTAGGTCTGCGGGGCAGTCACGGACACGGTGGCCTGGCGGTTGGAGGCACCCGTGGCTGGGTCTGTGGACACCATGGCCTGGACCAGCAGATCATGTACACCACAGTCAGCCTTCAAGGCGCTTGTAGGAAGGCATAAAGGAACACCCTGACTACTGTGTCAATGCTTCTGTAAGTCTAAAATTACTTCATAATGAAAGGTGAAAAAAGTTCCACTCTTAGCTGAGTACAATCCAAACCAGACTGTGAATGTGCCGGCTAACACACAACTCCAAGCAGGAAGCCAAGGGCAATAAAGAAAATGGCAAGTGAATGGCTCTCCTGGAGCCAGAACACGTGGGGAAAAAGTCTCCCTCGTCTACAACACCTAAAATGCAACTCGAATTCTGATTAAAATTAAAAATAAATCTTACAAAGCAGAGACTTGAAAGGATGCTTGTACCCATGTAAACACAGCCTGATTCACAACAGCCCACATGTCCATGGACGGGTGAATAAAGAGACGTGGTCCTACACACAGTGCAGTATGGTTCAGCCTCAAAGAGGAAGGAAATCCTGACCCACACCCAGCACAGAGGGCCCTGAAGACGTTCTGCTCGTGAAAGAAGATGGGTAGCAAAGGACAAACACTGTGGGTCTCTAGCTCTATGAGTTCCTAAAGAGTCGAACTCGGAGACAGACAGACAGGCTGCAAGAGGCTGGGGATGGAGAATGCGGAGGGCTGAAAGGGGACAAATTTCCTGTTTGGACTGAAGAGAAAGTTCTGGAGGTGGACGGTGGTGCTGGCGCTCAACAGTGGGAATGTACTTAATGCCGACAAACTTCAGAATGACCAAAATGGCCAATTCATGTTAATGTATCTTTAAAATTGTTTCTAGAGACAGGGTCTCGCTGTATCGCCCAGCTGCAATGCCGTGGCAGTTCACGGCAAGACCATGGCACAGCACAGCCCCTAACTTAGGGTCCAGCACTCCTGCTACCTCAGCCTCCCAAATAGCCGGGAACACAGACATGCACCACCGAGCCTGGCTATCTGCACAGTTTACCACAACCATATCCACCCCCCAAAAAAATGACCTTGCAGAAGTATCTCAGAAGAAAAACAATTCCATGTCACTTTTATTGAGTCAGCTCCATTAAAAAGAAAAACACTGTCAAAGCCAGGCCAGAAGTCATTTTCAAGGAGTCACACACAAGGTGCGCCTCCCAGGCCACAGCGCACTGAGGCTCTGCTCAACGCCCTAACCAGTGTCACACCCTCCCCACATGGCACAGAGGGAGACATGGTCGCACAATCAGAGAGACTCACTTGAACCCGGAGATGGAGGCTGCAGTGAGCTGAGATTGTGCCACTGTACTCCAGCCTGGCGACACACTCAAAAAAATAAAAAAAAAAAAACTGCTAAATAAACAATATATTAAATAGGTCTGGGCACAGTGGCTCATGCCTGTACTCCCAGCACTACAGGGTGGGTGAAACCCCGTCTCTACTAAAATACAAGAAATGAGCCAGGTACTGGGATGTGTGCCTGTAGTCCTAGCTACTCGGGAGGCTGAGGCAGGGAAATCGCTTGAACGCAGGAGGCAACGAATGCAGTGAGCTGAGATCGCACCACTGCATTCCACCCTGGCGACAGACCAGGACTCCAACTCAAAAAAAAAAAAATACAGAAATTAGCTGGGCGTAGTGGCAAGTACCTGTAATCCCAGCTACTCGGGAGGCTGAGGCAGGAGAACTGCTTGAACCTGGGACTCAGAGGCTGCAGTGAGCCGAGATCACACCACTACGCTACAGCCTGAGTGACACAGCAAGACTATCTAAAAAAAAAAAAATTACATCTGGCAAACCACTTATAATTCTAGTTTTCTTTTATACTACTGCCTTGACCTTGTTTTTTAAAAACTAAAATCTGTGTTTCTTTTTTCTTTTTTTTTTTGAGATGGGGTCTCCCTCTGTCACCTAGGCTGGAGTGCAACGGTGTGATCTCAGCCCACTGTAAAGTCCACCGCCTGGGTTCAAGCAATTCTCTTGCCTCGGCCTCCTGGGTAGCTGGGACTACAGGCATGTGTCACCACTGCCGGCTAATTTTTGTATTTTCGGTAGAGACAAGGTTTCACCAAGTTGCCAGGCTGGTCATGAACTCCTGACATCAGGTGACCCACCCGCCTCGGCCTCCGAAGGTGCCGGGATTACAGGTGTGAGCCACCGCGGCTGTTTGTTGAGCGAAGCACAATGATGACAGTTCTTCCACCAACTGCTCTCTAGTTACGAACTGCTGGGAAGTGTGTGCGCTCCTATCACCCTCGCCTGCAGCAAGCAGCAGACGCCAGGGACTCCAGACAAATCACGCCTCATAAGCACTAGTTTAAGACACTGGAACAATCAATGTAAACAGCTTCATCTACCCAGAAAATGACTGCACTGAAAACATCAGAAACCTTCTCTGATGGTGCAATGGGGGCACCGGGCGCATGGGCACTGACCGTCCATTTCCACCAGCAGCTGGTTGAGCGTCTGCTCCTCCTCGGTGTTGGAGAAGCCGGACATGGTGGTGGAGCGCTTCTTGCCCACCGCGTCGATCTCGTCGATGTAGACGATGCAGGGAGCCCGGGCTCGGGCTTCCTTGAAGAGGCTCCGCACACGGGCAGCACCAAGGCCTGAGGGAACAGAGAGAACCAGGAAATGGGCAGATAAAAAACAAAGCCTCTTCCTGTGCCTGGGCCAGACAAAGGTGTCCTCCAAGGATGAATAAACCTACCAGCCTCATCCCTCCAAAGAGACACACAGCAGCTGCTTCCGGGGGGCCCTTGGCAACCCCTGAAGGCTCACAGGCACCGTGCTGGCTCCCAGGCTCCAAGTGAGAGCAGCTTCAAAGCAGACATAACACCTCCTCTAACCCAGACTTCACTTTCCCTCTCTAATCCCCACCCACCTGCTTCCCCTTCAGTCCAGCTGCCCAAGGAAGGACGTGTGAAAGGAGCCATGTGGTCAGCAAAGGCCACCCCCAGCCCCCAACCACAACACCTACCTCCAATGACCTCCACGAACTCTGGGCCAGCCATTGCCAAGAATGGCACCTGTGCCTCTGTGGCTACCGCCTTGGCCAGCAGGGTCTTCCCACAGCCAGGAGGGCCGAGCAGCAGTGCACCCTTCGGAACTTTGGCGCCGAGCTGAAGGAAGCGCTCTGGGCTCTGGATGGCAGCAGACAATGTGATTCTGGCGACTTGCGGTTTCAGATTTGTTTTTTTTAAAAGGTAACGTCTCAGTGCATCACCCAGGCTGGAATGCTGTGGCTCCCATGATAGCTCACTGCAGCCTCAACCTCCTGAGCTCAAGCCATCCTCTCACCTCAGCCTCTCGAGTAGCTGAGACTATACAGGCATGTGCCACCACGCCTGGCTACTTTAAAAAATTTTTTGCAGATGGGGTTTCACTGCTGCCCAGGCTGATCTCCTACTACTGGGCTTAAGTGATCTCCTGCCTCAGCCTCCCCAGGTGCTAGGACTACAGGCACCACCCACTGCGCCATGCCCTCAGAGAGAATGTTTACGTGACGCACATGAAAGGCAGGTCATGCACTGCCACGAACTCCGTATGGGGTTTACATGGTTCTGGGAAAAGCACAGAGCTCTGCCAGGAATCCAGGATGGCGAATGGTACAGCAGGCATGGGCCTTGGCAGCCTCCACTTGGCTGAACCCTGTGCATGGAGCTTGCGCTGCTGGTTGAACAGGCACCAGCACCTGCTTGGTGTCCCATGGGACAGGGTAGAGGCCACGACCAGCCCACAGCATGTGATCAATGGAATTCCGGGTCCCAAGGCTCTGACCCCCACAAAAGGCCTTCTGGGAGAGAAGGCAGGTCATCTGCTTGCTCACATTCCCTCCCGGTCAGCACTGGCTCTCACCTTCAGATAATCCACAAACTCTCGCACTTCCAGCTTGGCTTCGTGCATTCCTGCCACGTCTTTGAAGCTGACCCCTTTCCCCATCTTCCCATCCACAATTGTGAAACGAGCCATTTTAAGCTGATTCTGTGCAGAAAGAACAAAGTACAAGGAGACGTGAAAGCAAGGAAATCAGCAACACAATGCAGGAAGCTCAGCCCACGCACCTGAGCCGCTCCAACCCTACGCCCCACGTCTCCATCCCAGGATCCCTTCCGTTCCACTCAAGTCAGACTGACAGGGCACACGGGTCAGTCTTCAGGCACGCAAGGAAAACTTGTTTCACATCATTAATTAGTAAGAGACTTGACTAGCTATTTACCTTAAAAAACATTATCACTGGCAGGGCCCAGTGGCTCACACCTGTAATCCCAGCACTTTGGGAGGCTGAGGAGGGCAGATCACCTGAGGTCAGGAGTTTGAGACCAGCCTGAACAACATGATGAAACCCCATCTCTACTAAAACCACAAAAATTGTGAGCCACAGTGCCCAGTCTAAGGTTGTTCTTTTAAACACAACCTTTTAAATTCCTCAGCTTCTTAGCTAGTAGGAAACAAAGGGGAACGAAGTCTTTGCCAGCTGGTCACTGAAAAATGTGCATTCGGCCAGATTGGTGGCTCACACCTATAATCTCAGCACTTTGGAAAGCTGAGGTGGGCGGATCACCTCAGCCCAGGAGTTCGAGACTAGCCCAGCCAACATGGCAAAACCCTGTTTCTTTCTTTTTTTTTTGGAGACGGAGTCTGTGTTCTTTCCCAGGCTGGAGTGCAGTGGCACAATCTCAGCTCACTGCAACCTCTGCCTCCGGAGGCAAAACCCTGTTTCTACAAAAATACAATAATTAGCCAGGCATGGTGGTCCACACTTGTAGTCCTAACTACTCAGGAGGCTGAGGCAGGAGCACTGCTTGAACCCAGGAGGCGGAGGTTACAGTGAGCAGAGATCATGCCACTGCACTCCAGCCTGGGCAATAAAGCACGACTGTTTACAAAAGAAAAGAAAAGAAAAGAAAAATGCAGATTCAACTGCCTTCTAAACTCGCCTCAGGCACCACAGAGTTAGGGTGAGAGGCCCTCAGGCAATGCGGGTCACTACACGCCTTGCAGCCAGCCTGGGAAACAAAGCCCACGGGAATTTGGCTGCTGCCAAATTACGGCTTCAGGCTGCTCCCTGCCTCAGGTTTTCACCTTATTATTTACCTATCCTACAGCTTAGGGAAAAGTATTCAGCAAACACAAACAGAAAAATCCTGAGACTGTAAGTTCAGAGAGCCCTAATTTACAGAACTTACAAAAGCACTGAATCCACCTTCCCTTCCGGTCATTCCAGCCAGGCGGAAAACGTACCACAGGATGGCCAGGCCCACTGCTGTCATCCCCAGGGCGTACAGGGCACTACCAAAAGAAAAAGAGGCGGGGCAGGGGCAGATGGTGTCACATCACAGACACACTTTTCCAAGTCGGAACCACCAGCAGCAAGGTTTCGAAAACAAGTGGAGTAATCCCTACGTCTGGGACTGATGCACAGATGCAGATGATGTGAAAATGGGTTCTCTCATTTCATTCTCACTAACTATGCTCTTTCATGAAAGCTTCCCAAACGGTCAGACTGAGTGTGCAAAGGCTAGAAATACCTAGTGATCTAGCCAGCCTTGTGACAATAACGGTCAGGGTTTTCTATTTTCAGTATATTTTGTTTTCAAAAGCAAGCAATCAGTTTCAATCAGCAACACAAGATCAGTCTAGCAGTAAAAAGCAAATCCCAGGCTGGGCACAGTGGCTCATGCGTGTAATCCCAGCACTTTGGGAGGTTGAGGCGGGTGGATCACAAGGTCAGGAGTTTAAGACCAGCCCGGCCAACATGGTGAAACCTCATCTCTACTAAAGAAAATACAAATATTAGCAGGGCATGATGGTGGTGCACCTGTAATCCCAGCTATTCTGGAGGCTGAGGCAGGAGAATTGCTTGAACCCAGGAGACAGAGGTTGCAGTGAGCCGAGATCATGCCACTGCAGTCCAGCCTGGGTGACACAATGAGACCCCGTTTGAAAAAAAACAAACAAACAAAAAAAGAAATTCTGTCTCTACTAAAAATACAAAAAAACTTAGCTGGATGTGGTGGCATGCGCCTGTAGTCCCAGCTGCTCAGGAGGCTGAGGTGGGAGAATCACCTGATCACAGGAGGTCGAGGTTGCAGTGAGCCCAGACGGTGCACTGCACTCCAGCCTGGGCGACAGAGTGAGACCCTGTCTCAAATCCCAGGACTTTAGCCCTCATCCTGAAGGAGGGGCTGCTATGACCCTCCATCTTCTCTACATCATCGACCTACAAAGACACAAGAAGCACAGCCTCCGAGCACTGATCTTCCAGGATTTGCTGGGCTGTACAATCAGAGGTGCATCTTTTTTTTTTTTTGTAGAGATGGGGTTCTCCATGCTGCCCCTGGTCTCGAACTCATGGGCTCAAGAGATCCTCCTGCCTCAGCCTCCCAAAGTGCTGGGATTACAGGCATAGCCACTGCACGCAGCTAGAGGTGCATTTTAATCAAAGGACTACTTGCCAGTCACTGGCATTCTACATCTTCAGAGACTACAAGTGAACAATAAACCTCTTTGGTTTCAGTACCTGTTGGCCCCTCTTTGCTCCTAGGAAGGAACCTGTGTCAGGGCTCATGGCCCATAACTGCCTACAGCTCCCACTAGGTCTGCTTCTCGCTCAACATTCAAGTGAGAACTTCACATTCCTGTTTCTACTCTTCTTGTAGAAGACAGCAGCCCCAGGACATTATCAAAGTCCTTGACTCTCTTTCTTGTTTACTGCTAGGCTGATCTTGCCTTGCTAACTGAAACTGATTGGTTACTTTTGAAAACAAAACACAATGAAACTAGAAAAACCTGGATGTCGTCATTGTCCAAGGCTGGCTAGGTCACTAGGTCTCTCCAGCATTTGTACCCTTCATCTGACCATTTGAGAAGCTCTCACAAAACAATATAATCAGCGAAAATTAAACAAGAATGTGAATTCAGAAATCCCAGACAGTTGAAGAAAGTGACGAAACAAACTCCATACAGCTGGCCTCCATATCCATGGGCTCCGCCTCTGTATGTTCAACCAAGCACAGATTGAAAAACCGAATCTGTACTGAACATGTGCAGAAACTTCTTGTCATTATTCCCTACACAATAAAGTACAACAACTACCAAAATAGTATTTACAGAGTACTGGGTATTACTAGCAATCTAGAGATGGCTGAAAGCGTATCAGAGGATGTTCTTAGGTTATATACAAATACTTTGGCATTTTACATCAGGGGCTTAGGCATCTTCAGATGTTGGTATCCTTGGGAGGTGCTGGAACCAAGTCCCCATGGATACCCAGGGATGACTGTATTTCCAAATTTCCTGGCATTGTATCATTCACTTCTTCTTCTTTTTTTTTTTTTTTAAAGATGGGTTTTCACCATGATGGCCAGGCTGCTCTTGAACTCCTGACCTCAGGTGATCCACCCTCCTCGGCCTCCCAAAGTGCTAGGATTACAGGCGTGAGCCACCACGCCGAGCCTGTATTATTCACTTCTACATTTATCTAACCCTCCCACAAAGGAGTGTAGTTAACTACAGGCAAAGACAGTTTGAGATTTTTGTAATCTGTTTCTCACATTAGAAAGCCAAGCTGGGTTTAAAGATGTCCAACATACTTTCCAAAGAATCCCGTTCGCTTGTAGGTAACCGGAATCCTATCCTTGCCCTCGATATTCAGCTCATCTTCAGCTGCTCGAAGCTTCTCTTCAAACCTGTCGATATTTGCAACCTGCATTCGGTACATCAGGGCTAGCCGCTGGGGACAGAAAGGAAAGGGGACTGTGAGAAAGATGCAGGGACAGACTGGCAACCCACAGTCAACAGAAAACCTGCAGGGAACCCACGGCACAGACAACCTCCGCGCTGTGAAGAGGATGCCAGTCAGAAACTAGAGATGACTCCAGGCCGGGCACGGTGGCTCACACCTGTCATCCCAGCACTCTGGGAGGCCAAGGCAGGCAGATCACCTGAGGTCGGGAGTTCGAGGCCAAGCTGACCAACATGGAGAAATCCGTCACCACTAAAAATACAAAATTAGCCAGGCGTGGTGGCACATGCCTGTGATCCCAGCTCCTCAGGAGGTAGGATCTTCCCACTTCACAACAATATGAATGCAACATGCACACCAAGCTCCTCGATTTAACAATGGGGCTACCTCCCAACGGGCCCCTGGAAAGCTGAAAATATCTTTATTCAAGGAGCACGTGTACTTCCAAGTCTCAACACTCGTAGTTTCTTCAACCACAATTTGAGAAATAAAATTTCAACAGACAGACTTTCTGATCTATATTTCACTCACAGGACAACTGTAAGAAGTGGAGGAGTGTCTGCATGCCAGCTCACAGCCCCACCTCTGCTGGGTGCCTAGGACTGAGCCCCACCTCTGACAGAGCCTCACCTGGGACATAGCCCCACCCCTGCCCGGGGCCTGCAGACACGAGGGAGCCTCCCCCACAGAGGCTGGCATGGCTGCAAGACGGGACTGAGGAAAGCAGTCGAGATGACAGCCAAAACCAGATGTTTTAGGAAACTGCGACCATGGAGGGTTCATGCTTCCCCACAAAACCGAAGAGTGTTCATCCCTCACACCAGGACACCAGTCGGTCTGCCTCCCTGGCCTGTCATTCTCCAAAAGCAGTGTTTTCCTAAGTGAGCTCCACACATGTAGCTCAGATTTCAGCATGACTGGACGGCAGCAGCCCAAAGAGAGGACAAGACAGACCTGCGGGGCTCTCTGAGGCTCACCGGAAACTCCAGCAGAGGACAGGGATGGGGGGGTGGCACCTACTGCTCCCTCACTTACACCCCAAACTGCTCAGATGGCATTCTGAGCATTTTCTCCTTAAGGCAGCCGTTTTATAAGGTGACTCATCCAGAGATGAGCATGATGCCGCAGGTCAAAATAACCTTCCAGGCTGAAATGAGCAGGTGTCCCTTGGAGAATTTACATGAATGAACGCCACCTGAGCGACAAAGTGAGACTCTGTCTCAAAAAAGAGAGAAAAAGAAAAGGGGATAGGCTCGGGGAAAAAAAAAAAAAAAACAAAGAAAAAGAAAAGGGAAGAGCATGCTGAATCCTGAGCAACCCAGGGAAGGGGCAGAAGCTCTGGTGGAGGCCCTGGTCACTTCCCTCTGGTCTGGGCCACACCAACCCCAGATCACTTTTCCTAATCACTGGTCCACACATTATCCAGGGTTAAATTGCTCCAAACACAGGTTCTGACACACTCTTGGAATCTAAAGACCTGGCTGGAAGCAGTGGCTCACACCTGTAATTCCAGCATTTTGGGAGGCTAAGGTGGTCAGATCACCTGAGGTCAGGAGTTCAAGACCAGCCTGGCCAACATGGAGAAAACCCATCTCTGCTAAAAATACAAAAATTAGTTAGGTATGGTGGCAGATGCCTCTCATCCCAGCTACTCAGCAAGCTGAGGCAGAAGAACCACTTGAACCCAGGAGAAAGACGCTGCAGTGAGCTGAGATCACGTTATTGCACTCCAGCCTGAGTGACAGAGTGAGACTCCATCTCAAAAAAAAACAAAAAACAAAAAACAAATAAATGCAAATAAATGGGTTGAGGGCCCTGTATGAGAAAGAAGCATGCCCTAAACTCCAGGTATCCAAAAGGATGCAACAGCCTGTGCCCACACCCTCACTCACAGGCCGCCCAAACACCACCGCTCCAGGGTGCAGGTAGACTTCCACCACGTCGCTCTCAGGCACCACCTGGACACGCTGCACCTCACCCTTCGCCAGCATCTCATGGACAAAGTCGTTCCAGGAAATGCTGCCCCCGCTGGTGCTGAGGGCGTTCAGGAGGCTCATGACAACCGCGATGACCAGCAAGGTACGCAGCCGCTCTCGGTACATCTGGTCCTCCCGCTCCCGGCGTCTCCTGTCCTCTGAGCCAGCAGAGAAGCAAGAAAGAGAACCAAATGCATGGGCATGACATGGGTGACATCCAGAGCTTCTTCAGGAAAGCCCCACTGAACTGGGAGGGGCAGCGTCCTGCACGGAAGATCCTGCACTTGTGCTGATTTTTCCCTAAAGATACTGGAGACAAAGAGAGCAGGAAGCTGTCCCAGGTCACCGACACATCATTCACCAAGGTCACTTCAGCAAGGAGCAGGAGTGGTTCCCGCCTCAGGTAAGAGGAAACCATTTCTTTTTCTTTTTTCTTCTGTGCAGGGGTGACAAGAAACCAAGTCACCCCTGCACAGCCGGCATCCATAGCAAACCTCTCCACGTGGAGCTCCCCGAAGACAGGCCCAACCCGTTGATTAAACCAAAGCTTCAATTGGTTACCAGCTCTCCTAGTTGTCTGTGTCCAAGGAACTCCACCTTATTACACACACCTGGTCAGAGCAAGAGCCAAGACCCAGACACAGGCAGGGCCGGGACAGACACAAAGGCCAGTCCTAGGGCCAAACCCTGAGGCAGGAAGCCCACTCGGTCTCACCATCTCCAGAACACCTGTGCCTGTGGACATACCGCCAGGGACCCAGCAGCAGTAACACCACCATCTCCAGAACACCTGCGCCTGAGGACACACCACCACGGACCCAGCAGAGGGAACAATGCCATCTGCAGAGCAACTGCGCCTGTGGTCACACTGCCAGGGACCCAGCAGCGGGAACAAGAGGGGCACATGTGCTTGAGATTCACAGCTCCACTCCTCCCGCACTGTCAGGGGGCTTCCTGCTGGCAGCACAGCCAGGCCTGCGCATGTCCCATGTACCACCTTCCTTTCCAATCATCAGTTTAGAGGAATTCAAACAGTATTTACGTTAGCTTAAAAATACAAAATGAGGCTGGGCGCAGGGGCTCACGCCTGTAATCCCAGCACTTGGGAGGCCGAGGCGGGTGGATCATGAGGTCAGAAGATCAAGACCATCCTGGCCACGGTGAAACCCCGTCTCTACTAAAATACAAAAAATTAGCTGGGCGTGGTGGCATGCACCTGTAGTCCCAGCTACTCAGGAGGCTGAGGCAGGGGAATCGCTTGAACCCGGGAGGTAGAGGTTGCAGTGAGCCGAGACTGCACCACTGCACTCCAGCCTAGGCAACAGGGCATGACTCTCTCCCCCCGCCCCAAAAAAAGTCAAAAAACAAACTGAGCTGGGCATGGTGGTATGTGCCTGTGGTCTCAGTTATTCAGGAGGCTGGGGTGGAAGAATTAATAAAAAACAAAAACCCACCAGGCGCGGTGGCTCACGCCTGTAATCCTAGCACTTTGGGAGGCAGAGGTGGGTGGATCACCTGAGGTCAGGAGTTCAAGACCAGCCTGGCCAACATGGTGAAACCCCATCTTTAAAAAAAAAACAACAAAAAAAACCTCTCACAAGATCCTTGAGGTCTAAGAGATGAAACTGAATCTGACCCTGAGATTCTCAACAGAAGGTGACATTTAAACACTCTAGGGGTCAGGGGGCAGTGGCTCACACCTGTAATCCCAGCACTTTGGGAGGCTGAGGCAAGCAGATCACCTGAGGTCAGGAGTTCGAGACCAGTCTGAGCAACATGATGAATTTTGCTGAGAACCCTCTCTCCGCTAAAAATACAAAAATTAGCCAGGCGTGGTGGCAGGCGCCGGTAATCCCAGCTACTTGGGAGGCTGAGGCAGGAGAACTGCTTGAACCTAGGGGGTGGAGGCTGCATTGAGCTGAGATTGCACCATTGCACTCCAGCCTGGGTGACAGAGGGAGATTCTGTCTCAAAACAAAAAAACCAAAACAAAGCAAACAAAAAACACCCTAGTTATAAAAAACACTTCCTCTGCCTGGAAGACCCTCCACCTCCTTCCCGTAAGTCCTTAACTTGTCCAGTCCAAGCCTCCGGAGCGTCCTTCCATGGAGCTGCCTGACGTGCCTCTTACCGCCACGCCTTCCGTGTTGTGGCCATTTGTGTCTGTGCACCCAGTGCTGCAGGCGCCTTCCTCCCGTGTGCCTCCAGAACGGTTCCTCCTCAGGACACTCTGATGAGCCGCAAGCTCACGGAGAGCTGGGGGTGCAGCCTGAGTTCCTGCCGCCTGTGCTTCTGAGGCAGTGCTGCCGCGGCGCTCAGGAAACACACCTGCCTCCTGAGCCTCACTGCACAGCCGTGGACAGCAGCCTGCAGGACCACTGGCAAGTTTTGTTGCCAAAATTCCTCTTCCAGGAAAAAAAAGTCAATTGTTGACAATTAGATATTATGATCAGTAGCTCACCTGAGTCATCTAAAAATGGCTGATACCACGGAGTCTCAAGGAAGCAACTACAGGGGCCACACCAGGCTTATCACACTTGGAAACCGCCCCTGCAGACAGCAGCTCCGAGTGCCACAGCTGACCCTAACGGATGAGAAGCATGGTGGGGCAGGGGCCTTCTCCACAAGAAGCTGTGTGAAAATGTGACCCGTTGCTTTGTTTCTGGTTAAGTTTCTGACTGAAGTAAGTGTAAGAAAGGGGACAGAGCAATGAATGCCTTGTCCACCTGCTTCCGGTGGTCACATCTCACAAGCGATGACCAGATCCCAGCCGGGCTCTCCCACCACGACAGTCCTCCAAGCTCCCAGGCCACTCTGTGACACACGTGCAGTGTGTGTGCTCGTGTAACCACCGCAGCCAAGGCAGGTAACAGCCCAACCACAGGATCCCTCAGCTGTCTCCCTCCCCACCCTTGGTCCCTAGCAACCACAAATCTCTGTTCCATCTCTGTAACTTTTGCCTTCAGAGAATGCTCTATAGAAAACTGAAAACCATACGGAATGGGATCTTTTGGGCCTGCCTTTTTTCACTTGGCATAATTCCTGCCAGTTTCCCCTGAGTTATCAATGAGTGGTATAAGAGATGAAACTGAATCTGACCCTGAGATTCCAAGCAGCTACTTTTTGAGCACCCACTACTTACAATTATCCTGTGTGGCTGGCAAAGCTGTTTCTAAGCCACGTTCAGTACTGCTCTTTCATTTGAGGAGGAGCCAAAGAATTTTCACGTACACAGATGCGATGAGGTTTGGCATCTGACCATGAAAGAGGCCTGTCCGAGGGTCAGGACTGTGCTGTGCATGTCTGATGGAGTCAGCAGTTCTGAAAACCCACACAAACCAACCCCCCTCAACCACAGCAAAAGGCCCAGGGGAAACCCAGGGTAGGTTCTCAAAAGAAAGATTCTTTGGCTCAGTAAATAATGATCCTCTAATGCAAATTTAACAGACATTATTTTCTCAAAGCAAACTACAATTCAACCCAAAACTGAATAAACATTAAGACAGTCACTCAGAGGCAGAAGAGACACACAAGTCAGCCACTTGCAGCCTCGCCCATAAGCAGCTGCAGGACCGAGGAGAGCAAAGGGCATGACTCCTGCTCTGCCTACACTCTTGCACGCATGCCAAGGCACCTGCCAGTGCAGCTGCGGCTACGATTTCCCTGGATAAGCACCTACAGTATGCCAAGAGTAATAACCAGGAGGCTGCCATGCCATTCCTTCCAGGAATCAGAGTTATTAGTGGAGCCAAGCATGTCTCTGAGTAACCATAACACAACACACAAGGCTGAATGCAAAATCTGTCCAGGCCACAAAATCCTTCCCTCTTCTGACAGGTAACCTTTGAGCAACATGGGAGTGAGCTGCTCATGATCACTTACACGTGCATTTTCTTCCACCTGTTACCCCTGAGACAATGAGAACAGCCCCTCAGCCTCCTCCTCAGCGCACTCAAAGTGAAGGCCCTGAGAATGAAGACCTTTATGCTGAGGAGCCTTAATAAATAGGGAATTAGGCCAAGCATGGTGGCTCTCGCCTGTAATCCCAGCACTTTGGGAGGCCAAGGTGGGCGGATCACCTGAGGGCAGGAGTTCGAGACCAGCCTGGCCAACATGGAGAAACCCCATCTCTTTAAAAATAAAATAAAATAAAATAAAATAAAATAAATACAAAATAGCCAGGCACAGGGCTTTATGCCCATAATGCCAGCACTTTGGGAGGCTGAGGCAAATGGATCACAAGGCCAGGAGTTCAAGACCAGCCTGGCCAATATGTTGAAACCCTGTCTCTACTAAAAACACAAAAATTAGCTGGGCATGGTGGTTGGCACCTGTAATCCAAGGTACTTGGGAGGCTGAGGCAGGAGAATCACTTGAACCTGGGAGTTGGAGATGGCAGTTAGCCAAGATAATGCCACTGCACTCCACCCTGGACAGTGAGACTTCATCTCAAACAATAAATAAATATGGCAGGGCGCAGTGGCTCACACCTGTAATGCCAGGACTATGAAAGGCCCAGGGAGGCAGATCACCTGAGGTTTCAAGTTCGAGACCAGCCTGACCAACATGGAGAAGCCCCATCTTTACTAAAAATACAAAATTACCTGGGCATGGTGGCACATGCCTGTAATCCCAGCTACTTGGGAGGCTGAGACAGGAGAATTGCTTGAACCGGGAGGTGGAGGTTGCAGTGAGCTGAGATCACGCCACTGCACTCCAGCCTGGGAGACAAAGTGAAACTGTGGCGCAAAAAAAAAAAAAAAAAAAAGTCAAAGGACACACTTTAGTGAAATGCTGAAGAATACAGGAGGAGTCCTGAAATCAGTTCAGAAAAATTACATATGAAGATTCAGAAATCTTTTAAAAGATAGTTCTGAGTGGCTGTAGGCACTGACACTTCCAGTAAAACCAACAGTGAAGCTGAGGATGAGCCTAAAGCCAGAAACATCTAAACTGAATCCAACCAAGAAACACCGGTGTCCTTTCCCGAAGTCACGACCTCCCCTCAAGAGCCCAGCAGTGGGCATCACAGCTCGTCTCACACAGAGAGTAAATGTGTCCCAAGTCTTGGGAAATGCAGTGTTTCACCCAAAATCAAACAACCAGGATGCCACTCCTGAAACAAACTCCCGCTAAACTCCACATTCACAATAATAATCTGATCATCCCAGGGCTGAACTCTGATTTCCACATCCCGAAAACCTTTCTGAAAAGCAACATGGGAAAACAGTCCTCATGACAGCACCCAACTCAGCTTCCAAGGCCATGGCGCCATTCTAGAAAGACGAGCTCTAATGAGCAGCTGACTTCTGGTGAGAGGCCTCAAGGATCCAGAAGCAAAGCATTTCTGAAGCTGACTTTCAACCTTGTGCCACTTAGGGCTGTGAATCTGTAGCTGACTTCCACCCTTGTGCCCTCTGGGGCAGTGATTCTAAGCAGGGCTGACCTCTAGAGCCTTAGAATCACCCTCCTCCAGACTCTGCTTCCCCAGAAGCACAAGAGGCCCTGGAGAGGGGGCCACTTCCTGACGAGAGCACCCCACAGAAGACCCAGCACCAAGCAGGTGTGGAAAGGTCTTGACGGAACCTCAGCTTCCTCATGTGCGGATGGGGGGGCTAACAGCAACAGGGTTACTTTGAGAAGACAATCAAATGAGATGATGTATGTAATCACTTGCTATGGCGCCAGACAAACTCTAATCATTTATAGTGGTTAGCATTTCCATTATTCTTATTATCAGCTATAGGCAGCTAAAAGCAAAACACCAGCTTTTCTTTTAGAGCTCTCGGAAACTTGATCAGTTCAGTTTGAACTTTTACCTCTGTAGCTCCCTCACCCTTCACACCATCAAGTGAGTCCTAATTCCAGAGCTGAAACAAGATTTAAGATTGCAGAATGTTCTTAGATCTCAAAAGTGAGGCAGTTGTGAACTGGGGCAGAGACTCACTGGCACATGGCGGTGGCTCTTACAGTGGATAAGAATCCATCCCAATAACTGTGCCATCACGACCACACACTGTGCCAGCCTCTCCTCCTTACACTCCTCCAGGGGCTGCTTCCCAAGCCCAGTGGCAGCGGCAACATTAACCAGGTGTGTATGGGAGTGGGTTTAGCCAAGGAGTTCTGGTCTCTTCTACCACTCCTAGAACCAGATATGAGCAGATCTGAGATTCCTGCTTTCTGTGCAGAGGCAGACACGACCTGCCATCAGATATTCCTGAACACAACACAGAGAGGCAGGTGCCCAGAGAGGCACTTCTAGAAGAAGAGGCACAAAGGACACAGCAATTGTGGGTTTGGAGCGAGAAGGCCAGGCCAATGGGCAGAGTTGGAGGCAAGCCCAGGTATGCGGCTCTCCTCACACTGCTTCTTTCTGAGACAGGGTCTTGCTCTGCTGCCCAGGCTGGAGTGCAGTGCTATGATCAGAGCTCATGAGCAAGGAGTCTACCTGACAACGCAGATTTCCAGTGAGAGGCCTCAAAGGTCCACAAATAAAGAATTTCTGAAGCTGACTTCAACCCTTATATCCCTTGGGGCTGTCAATCTGAGGCTGAGCTTCTAACTCCTGGGCTCAAGTGATCCTCCGACCTCAGCCTCCTGAGTAGCTACGACTACAGGTGTGCCCGGCCAATTATTTTTCTTTTTCTTTTTGTATAGACAGGGTCTTTTTAAACTTTTAATTTTCAGGGACACAGGGTCTGGCTATGTGGCCTGGGCTGATTCCAAACTCCTGGCCTCCAGTGATTCTTCCACCTGGGCCTCCCAAAAGGCCTTGATGACAGGTGTGAGCCACTGCACTTTTAAGACTGGCTTCACTTTGCCAAGAGGAGAACAGAGATGTGAAGACAGGCAGAGGCAGCCACCGACTGAAGAGCAGCGGATGAGCATACCTTCGTCCTCTTCAGGCGTCTTCCCCTCTGACTTGTCCTTATTCTTCTGCTTCATCCTTGAGGTGTGAAAATAGTAAGCACCACCTGTAAGAAACAGAGAAAGGACTGAACAATTGAGGTCTGCAGCTACAGGGGAGTTACACAGGAGAACAGTGTATTCGGAAATAACCCAGGCAAAACAGAAACCATCTGAAAAAGCCTACTTCTCTCCATTAGATTTATAAATTTAAAATAAAGCATTACCTCTATCACTTAGTCCAGTATTTACTAATTACAGAATAATAAACTATTTTAACTTATGAAATTAAGTATCTTTGCCGTTTAAACTGGCTAATGTAAGTTAGGTGCCATGGCTCACACCTTTAATCCCAGCACTTTGGGAGGCTGAGGCAGGCGGGTCATGAGGTCAAGAGATTGAGATCATCCTGACCAACATGGTGAAACCCCATCTCTGCTAAAAATACAAAAATTAGCTGGGTGTGGTGGCGAGCTCCTGTAATCTCAGCTACTCGGGAGGCTGAGGTAGGAGAACTGCTTGAACCCAGGAGGCAGAGATTGCAGTGAGCCAAGATCGCATCACTGTACTCCAGCCTTGTGATAGAGCAAGACTCCGTCTCAAATAAATAAGTAAAATTTAAAAATTGGCTAATAAAAATAAAAGGGAATAAAAATAGTTATGAACACAAATTGGGAAAATATCACGGGTGTTACAGCAGAATCCCTTTAACATACAAAGTTTCTTACATGAACTTAATCAAATGGCTGACGCCTGTCATCCCAGCACTTTGAGAGGCTGAGGCAGGTGGATGGCCTTAGGTTGGCCACCTCGGCCCAGGCAACATTATTTTAGTAGAGAAACTCCGTCTCTTCTAAAATTACAGTAATTAGCCAGGTGAGCTGTAGTCCCAGCTACTCGGGAGGCTGGGGCAGGAGAATCACTTGAACCCTGGAGGCGGAGGTTGGAGTGAGCTGAGACGGTGTCACTGCATTCCAGCCTAGGGGACAGAGCAAGACTCAAGTCTCAAAAAAAAAAAGGCACAAGAGGCTTCTAGACAAGTGGCAACAGCAGCAGCCCAGCCACCACCACCAAGAGAGGCTGGCATGACACTCCACACACAGGCTCTGTTTGGCCCAAAGTATGAACAAATCAACGTTTACAAATGGGGAAGGCCAGGTGTAGCGGCTCATGCTTGTAATCCCAGCACTTCGGGAGGCCAAGGCAGGATGGCTTGAGCCCAGGAATTCAAGACCAGCTTGGACAACATGGCAAAACCTTGTCTCTCAAAAAAAAAAAAAAAAAGGCAAGGTGCCTAGGCTCATGCCTGTAATTACAGCACTCTGGGAGGCCGAGGAGAGTGGATCATGAGGTCAGTAGTTCAAGACCAGCCTGGCCAAGGTGGTGAAACCCTGACTTTCCTAAAAATACAAAAATTAGCCCGGCATGGTGGCACATGCCTGTAATCCCAGCTACTCGGGAGGCTGAGGCAGAACTGCTTGAACTGGGACCCTGGAGGCGGAGGTTGCAGTGAGCTGAGATCGTGCCACTGTATTCCAGCCTGGTCTACAGAGCGATACTGTCTCAAAAAAAAAAAAAAAAAAGTAGCTGGATGTGGTATCACACACCTGAAGTCCCAGCTCCTCAGGAGGCTGAAGTGGGAGGAGCACTTGGGCCCACGAGGTTGAGGCTGCAGTGAGTGGAGACTGCACCTGAGCAGCAGGGTGAGACCCTACCTCAATAATAAAAAATTAATAAAAATGGAGAAAGATTTTTCACAACCGTGGCCCGAAATGTAACTTTCTTCACAAACACACAAACCGGTTCACCAATGAAATGACCCTGGTTGCCGCGTGCACATAACCTGAGGTGTAAGGATGGCTGAAACGTGGGCTTCCTGTCTCACAGCCAAGGCACCAGTGCGCTGAGGCTAAACACTGACAGCAGATGGGCAGGCTGCTGCTGGACGGCCCATCAGTGGGCACAGCACTTTCCTTACCCATGTGTTGGCACCAGGCTGCTTAATGTCAATTAGGAGCAGAAATGTTTTACTTTTCCCTGCTCCAACTGCATAAAGGGGAGAGTAAAATAAAAGGCTGAGGTGTCAATCCTTCAGGTTCTTTAACCTAGAGTCAAGAGAGACCAGAGAATGTCACAAGTTTTCATTAAATGATTTATTCGAAAGCAAATTACCTGCAGGGTATTTTTAGTGATTGTCTGGATATAAAACATCTGATGACACTTTGTAGAGCTGTACTAAACATTCTTACAGTTGACTACATAACATGAAAAACCTTTTTCAAGCAGTCCAATTATTACAATACAGCAGAACTTTTTTTTAAAAAAAGGACAACTTGGGCCAGGCGTGGTGACTCACGACAGTAATCCCAGCACTTTAGGAGGCTGTGGTGGGCGGATCACAAGATCAGAAGATTGAGACTACCTTGGCCAACATGGTGAAACCCCATCTCTACTAAAAATACAAAAATTAGCTGGGCACAATGGCATGTGCCTGTAGTCCTAGCTACTTGGGAGGCTGAGGCAAGACAATTGCTTGAACCGGGGAGCTGGAGGTTGCAGTGAGCTGAGATCACACCACAGCACTCTAGCCTGGGCAGCAGAAGCAAAATTCCCTCTCGAAAAAAACAAAACAAAACAAAAAAAGACTGGCACGGTGGCTCATGCCTGTAATGGAATCCCAGCACTTTGTAAGGATGATGTGGGTGGATCATGAGGTCAAGAGTTCAAGACCAGCCTCCCCAAGATGGTGAAACCCCATCTCTACTAAAAATACAAAAATTAGCCAGGTGTGGTGGCGGGCACCTATAATCCTAGCTACTAGGGAGGCTGAGATAGAGAACTGCTTGAACCCAGGAGGCAGAGGTTGCAGTGAGCTAAGATCGTGCCAGAGGGAGACTCCATCTCAAAAAAAAAAAAAAAAGAAAAAAAAAAAGACAAATAGGTCAGGTGCAGTGGCTCATGCCTGTAATCTCAACACTGTGGAAGGCCAAGGCAGGCTGACTGCTTGAGTCCAGGAGTTCAAGACCAGCCTGGGAAATGTGGCAAAGCCCCATCTCTACAAAAAAAAAAAAAATGTAGCTAGGCGCAGTGGTGTGTGGCTGTAGGCCTGGCTATTCGGAAGGTTGAGGTGGGAGGATCACTTAAGCCCAAGAGGTCAAGGCTCTGCAGCGAGGGGATAAGGCAGTGAAGAGACCCCTTTGGGTCTGGACAACAAAGTAAAACCCTGTCTCTACAAAAAATTAAAAAATTAGCCGAGTGTGATGGCACACGCCTTTAGTCCTAGCTACTCTGGAAGCAGAGGTGGGAGGGTCACTTGAGCCCAGGAGTTCTAGGCTGCAGTGAGCTCTGATCACACACCTGCACTGCACTCCCACCTGTGCAACAGAGCAAAGTCCCGTCTCTAAAACAAAACAAAAAAGAAAACAGTATCTGCCTTATCACTTCCGTATTTTTTTGTTTAGAGACAGGGTCTCACTCTGTCACCCAGGCTGGAGTACAGTGGCAGCATCAGCCTTGAACTCCTAGGCTCAGGCGATTTTCCCGCCTCAGCCTCCCAAGTAGCTGAGACTATAGCCCTGCAATGTCATGTTTAGCTGCTTCTTTCAACAGATACATACCTAAAAGTTGCCAGAGTCTGACCGGACTCTGAAGTAAATGTTGTTTCAATAAAAATCCGTTGATCCCTTCAAAGGTAGGGGTTAGCGGTCGCAATTGTAAGCTCTGAAAAAAAAAAAAAAATCCCAATACCAGAGGTCACACCAACATGACAATATACCAAAGCAACGCGGACTAAAAATCATTTTTACAAGTTCAAACATATAATTATTTGTAATATCGACATTGCCCTGAAATATGAAGTAATAGTCTAAGCAGTACTTCAAAGCTTTAAGGTAACATCAAAATGTCGAAAGCAAGCAAACAGGTTAAAACACAGTAGGTGGCCAGGAGCAACAGCTTCACGCCTGTAATCCCAGAACTCTGGGAGGCTGAGATGAGTGGATCACCTGAGGTCAGGAGTTCAAGACCAGCCTGACCATGACGGTGAAACCTGAGATCTACTAAAAATACAAAAATTAGCCAGGTGTGGTGGGAGACGCCTGTAATCTCAGCTACTCAGGAAGCTGAGGCAGGAGAATTGCTTGAACCTGGGAGGGGAGGTTGCAGTGAGCCTAGATGGCGCCACTGCACTGCAGCCTGGGAAACAAAGCCAGATTCCGTCTAAAAAAAATAAAAACACCATAGTAGTGGCCAGGCATGGTGGCTCAGGTCTGTGGGAGGCTGAGGTGAGACCACTGCTTGAGCTGAAGACTTCAAGGCCAGCCTGGGCAACACGGGGAAACCCTACCTCTGCAAAAAAAAAAATCAGCCTGTGCGCACCTGTAGTCCCAGCTACTGAGGCGGCTGATGCGGGAGGATTGCTTGGGCCCAGGAAGCAGAGGCTTCAGTGAGCCATCATCCGGCCACTGCGCTCCAGCCTGGGAGACAGACAGAGACCTTGTCTCAAAAAAAGGAAGAAAGAAAACAAAACAGCAGTGTACTGGCTGCTATCCCATGGCTTAAAGCTTCTGCAGGGGGAAGGGACCAACCCAGTTCTCCAAAGGCCACAGTGGCTGCAAAGACCCGGTGCTCCTGCTGTCACCAGAGAGTGGCTCCTTGTAGAACATTTCCAGGTACCAAACCAGTTAACAAGTATGTATTTTCAGCGATCTCCTTTCAACATAAACGTTTTCCCATTTAAATGTGTTTTAAGTTCTTAAGATCAGTGGCAAAGCTAGGCAACACTGGGAGACCCCATCTCTTCAAAAAATACAAAAGTTAAGAGAGGCGCGGTGGCCTGTGCCTCGCTAAGGCCTTTCACGTCAGGAGGCTGACTTAGGAGAACCACTGGAGTCCGGAAGGTCGAAGCCACAGTGAGCCCAGATCGCACTACTGCATTCCAGCCTGGGCGACAGAGCCAGACTCTGTCTCAAAAATAACTAAATAAACAGCAACTGAACATGTGTGGGCTAAGCTCCCAGGAAAGGGATTCGAGAAAAAGCATCAGGCCAAAAGGTCAAGACTCAGGGTCTGGTTTTCGGGAGGAGACAGTATCCTTCGCAGAACCTGAATCAAGGCTTCCCCACAGGGGGTGCTCAATGACTTTGTAACAGTATCGTGCCAAACTACAACAGCAAAACGAAACTACAGGGTTTCTGCGCACACAGAAACTTTCTGGGCCGCCCACTCCGCATTGAGCACCGCAACCGGAAGGCGCTGGAATTCCTGGGACTGAATCCAGCCACAGGTGCGGACATAAATTAGTGATCCGCCGGAAACCGTGACTGGATTCCACTTTAAAAGGCGAGGGAGGGCCAGGAGCGGCGGCTCACGCTGTAATCCCATCACTTTGGGAAGCCAAGGCAGGCGCATCACTTGAGGTCAGGAGTTCGAGATTAGCCTTGGCTAACGTGGTAAAACTCCTCTACTAAACATGCAAAAAAATTAGCCGGCCGTGTGGCGTGCGCCTCCGGAAGCTGAGGAGAAGAATCGCTTGAACCCGAAGGCGGAGGTTGCAGTGAGCCAGAATCAAGCCACTGCACTCCAGCCTGAACAGACAGACAAACAAAAAACAAAAACCCGAGAGAGATAGGCGGAAAATATCCAAACACAACAGAAGGGTTGGAAAGTCAACGCCGAGGGCTGCGAGGATCCCAGTCCTGCCGCTTCCCGACCCTTCCAGCGCCCACACTCCAGGGCCCGAGCCGCCGCTCCGCGCCGAGGTCCGCTCCCGGCTCCCATCAAGGCGCCTTCCCGACGCCGAAGGGGCGCAGCTGGAGGACCCGCGGGCTCACGGGCGCAGGCTCCCCCGCCGCAGGGGCCAGGCGGCCTCTGACACCGACCCGCCCGGCGCGGCCGTCCCGAGCAGGTCGTCGCGAAAAGGGCGGGGTGGGAGGTGGGGCCCGGACGCCACGGGGATTTACCTGTAGGGCTTGGCCTCCAGCCTGAGCGAGGCCCCCCGGAGGCCTGCTGGCCAAGTACGGCCGCCCCGTCCTGGGCCCCGCGGGGAACCCTGGACCCCAGGCCGGGCCTGGGCCCCACAGCCGCACAGGACCCGGACCTGGGCACCGGCGAAGGGCGCGGAGCAGCAGCAACATAGCCGCCATGTTGGCCTGGAAGCCGCGCCTGCGCGAGCCGCCGACCCCCAGGGGGCGCATGCGCGGCGGGGGTAGGCGGGGCCTACGTGGCGCCTGCGCACCCGGGTGCCGCCGGCCCCACCCCGCAGCCCTGGCGGGGCTCTCTCGCCGCTGCCTGAGGCCCTGCAACGGGGAGGTCGTTTGCTAGGAGGTCGCGGCGGCCCTGCTGGTTTTTGACGTCCGCCGAGTATTTCCAGGGCCGGGCGGGTGAATAACCGGCCGGGTCGTGGTTGCGTGGTCGCGCTCCGCCCGCTCCGAGGGACCGCCCGCACAGGCCGCCTTGGTCACCCGCGGGGCTCCGTCACAGACGAGGGCGGACGGCGCGGGCCCGAATCCCGCCTGCGAGGAGAGGCCAGCGCTGAAGAGGGCGGCGCGGGAGGCCTCGGGTCGGGAGGGCCCCTTCGGGGTGAGGCGCGCAGGAAGGGGGCGGTTTTCCTGCTGCTTGAGCAGCCTGAGGACGAGAACCGGAGTTGGAGCCCACGCAGGAAGGGCAGCCCGGACGAGGCGGGTCCTGAGGCGGGCGGGGAGCGCGCGGCGCGGCCTGGCTGGATCCGCAGAGCTCTGGCCGAGCGCCGGGCCTGTCCCCGCCGACTGACTCACGTCGGAGGCGCTTCAGGCCCCGGTCCTGCCCCGGGAGTCCGGTCAGGGTTTGTCCCGGGCGCTGCGCGAGCCCATCGTGGGAAGCGGGGAGGCGCCGCCCGGAAGCCGGGAAGGAGGCTCTGTTCTCCGGGGTCCGCACTCCAGGCCCGGGCAGGGTCGCTCGTGGGCCCCTCCGCGTGGCGCGCCCCTTCCTCCGTCCGCTTTAGGTCCCGGGCTGCGCCAGGAGCTGACAAGCTTGTTGAGTAGGAAAAGCAAAGACTAGACGGGCGTGTTACAGAGGTAGGATGAGGGTGACATTCGTTTTTACGCGGTTCTGTGTTTCCCAAGTTCATGACAATGAATACTCGTGACAGCCGGATCCCTGAGTGCCCAGCGCCGTGTCCGACACCCGGGCAGCACTCAGCCCCGTGCAGCAGATCATACCTCTCTTTTGAAACGAGGAGAACAGATTCCGAAGCATTAAAAGTAACCCTCCCAGGATCACAGCTCCGAAGTTAGTGCAGAATTTCAAGGCCGGTCTCCTGTCTGGGCCTGCGCTCACTCCACCACTGCAGACAGAGGGCAAAGCCGGTGGCTGCGGGTACCCTCCTCTTCCTCGGCCCTAAACGCTCGGGGAAGTGTTTTAAATACCGCGGTTCTTCGCCCTCAGCCCTCCGTGGGCCGGAGGGCCTCCCCCTAAACCCAGGGCTGCCACTGATTTTCGCAACTGGACTGCCTTTTTTGCTTCTCTTATTGTACAGGCTGCCTTTGCAGTGAGTCCACCATTGCCGTTTTCTCCTCTACTTTTTTCTTTTCCTAGTTAAAAAACACCTGGTGGGCCGGGCGCGGTGGCTCACGCCTGTAATCCCAACACTTTGGGAGGCCGAGGTGGGTGGATTACGAGATCAGGAGATCCAGACCATCCTGGCCAACATGGTGAAACCCCGTCTCTATTTTTTATAAAAAATAAATAAATAAAAATAAAAAACACCTGGTGGACTTGGTCAGAGGGACAGAGCTTGTCACCGTCCTGCCCTCACCCTTTCTCCAGCCTTGTCTCGTGACCAACCCAAGCAAAGTTCTGAAAGGGCTTCTTGTGTCCTAGGAAGTGACTGATCCTCACACCCTTTATGCACATGTTCACAGGATTCGTGATTCAAAGCCCACACATTTGGATGTGTTTGGGAAGCGTTTAAGAAGCAGTCCTGTTAATATTGTCTGAGATAATTTAAAATTGTTTCCTGGCAATTCATCCGAAGCAGTGTGGGGTGTTGGCAAGAGGCCACATCTGGGGAAGAACACTGGGTTCTGTCCTCCTTGGCCTGTGACCTGAAGCAAGTTATTAACTTCTCCAAGCCTCAATTTTCCCAGCAGTAAAATGGGGATGATAATTATCTGCAAAGCGAGGCTAATATCAGCCTTGGGTTTCCCACAGGGTGGGTGTAAAGATAAAATGCAATAAATGTCTGTGAGGGCAACTGACGAGACAGGGTTTACAGGAATCCCTGGCATCCACAGTTACTACTGAGATGTCATGGGAAATGAGGGTATGAGAAAAGAGTACTGATGCATTTATTCAAACTAATCTATTTAACAACTGCTTTGAAGGCTGGCTGTGTCCCAGACCTACAGATGAGAGGGGAACTGTGGCTCTCAGCTTCAGTCCCACCGTAGTGCCAGGCAGCAGAGGCTCACAGAGCCTCGAGCCATAGGGGTTTTAATGATTTGGGTGCCCCATGATTTGGGGGTTTAGTTTTTCTCCATGATTTGGATCCAGGAAAAGGGACCTGTAGGAGCGCTGGCTCCTGGGTCTGCCTTGGCCCCCTCGGCTGTCAGGACACTGGCTCTCCCTCCTCCATACCGTCTGTTCTTTCTGCACTCCCTAACTGCCGCTGGCTCACTTCGACTTTCCCCCCTCCTCAGCCCTCTGAACTCTGCACATCAGGACTTGGCACAACTTCCCTTCCCGCCTGTTCTCTAGAGAGGCAGTCTCTTGGTGACTCCTGATTTGGGTCAGCCTTAGGCCTCTGGATAGCTACTGACCCCAGGTTCCCTCAGCTCTCACCCCACCGGGGAGGACGCCTCAGGAGTGCCTAGGGCAGCCGTTTCAGCCTGGGCTGCGGGAAGAAAACGTGGATCTGTCCCCACTCCCGTTAATGCAGAAGCATCTTGGGCTCTGTGCCTTACTCCCTCTGTCAGCTGAAGGACTTGAGGCAAGCCGCACTGCAAACTTCAATTGCCTTATCTATCAAATAGTAATAGTTAGCATTCTGGAGACAAAAATTGATTCTTTGGGACTTTTTTTGGTTTTAAAATCTAGGCTTTGGGCTGGCTGCGGTGGCCCATGCCTGAAATCCCAGCACTTTCGGAGGGCGAGGCCGGTGGATCACTTGAGTTCAGGAGTTAGGGTTAGAGACCAGACTGGCCAACATGACAAAACTCCGTCTCTACTAAAAATACAAAAATATTCCTGTGTTTTCATATCAGAAAGTTTGGAAAGAAAAAACAAAAAAACAAATATTAGCCAGGCATGGTAGCAACATGCCTGTAGTCCCAACTACTTGGGAGGCTGAGGCATGAGAAGTGCTTGAACCCGGGAGGTAGAGGCTGCAGTGAATTTCACTGACCACTCCAGCCTAAGTGGTGAGTGGAAACCCTGTCTTTTTTTTTTTTTTTGTGACAGGGTCTCACTCTGTTGCCCAGGCTGGAGTGCGGTGGCACAATCCTGGCTCACTGCAGCCTCTGTGTCCCACGTTCAAGTGATCCTCCCACCTAAGCCCGTAGCTGGGTTTATAGGAGTGAACCACTGCACCAGGCCGAGACTGTCTCAAAAAAAAAAAAAAAAAACCACGGGGCATGGTGGCTCACGCCTGTAATCCAAGCGCCTTGGAAGCCAAGGCAGACGGATCACCTGAGGTCGGGAGTTCAAGACCAGCCTGACCAACATGGTGAAACCCGGTCTTTAAAAAAAAAAAAAAACCATCTAGGCTTCCTTATTAATATTTATTTATTCTTTTTTTTATATATATTTTTTTCTTTTTTTGTTTTGCTGCCGGAGCCCACACCCCAGTGGGCCAGGGCGGGGCCAGCCCTTATTATTATCTTAACAAATAATTACATATTTGCTTCTTCCCAAATTTGGCAGCAAGTAAACTTTTACATATTTTTTTCTTAAGCACGTTTGCTTCTGCAGTTAGCCTGGCCTCCAGAGCTGCGGCACCCATCGTGAGCACAGCAGAGCTGCAGCACTGGCGGCTCCTCTGCTGACTAATCATGCATTCCTCAGTGTTTCTTCAGACTTTTGGCTGTAGGGCTTTGGACAGGTGTTTAAGGACCTGGACGGGACAAAGTCTATGTCCTCTTCACATGATGGGAACTCTCACAGCCCTGGGCAGTGCATTCCAAAGTTGCCGATCTGGCAAGTTAAAGCAAATGGTTATCTCACTGTTTCTGAGGGGCAGGAATCTGGGATTGGCTGGACTGGATAAGCTTGTAGTCCTGATGGCCAGGGCTGTGGTTGTCAGAAGCTTGACCGGTGCTAGAGGACCTTCGTCCTGGGTGGAGCACTCACACAGCTGTTGCCAGGAGGCCTCAGCTCCTCATCACATGAGCCCTTCCCAGGGCTCGCCTGACCTTGTGGCTTCCCCAGAGCTGCTGACCAGAGGGCAGGAGCCACAGCCTTTTCTATTCACATCCTAGAATTGACCGTCACTTCTGCTGCACGTAATTGGTCGCCAAAACCCACCCTTGTACAATGTGGGAGACACTGGCTGGGGATATGAATGTCGGGGGACAGGGATCATGGAGGGCCAGCTTGGCTGCTGACCGTTTTGATGATTATATTGAGATCTGCTCAGCAAGACCCATCCAGTTAGCTCCTCATGGCCCCTGATCATGTGGACTAGCCCAGGCCCAGCCTTCACAGCCACACTCATCAGCTCAGAAACAGAAAGTCAAACCTGTTAAGGCCTTCCTCTCCATCTGTATTTGGAGAAGAGACTTTGCTTTTTGGGTCCTGGAGCTCAAGTGTGAACTGTGAAGAGAGCTGTTAGCAATTTTTCTCCGTGGCGAGGAAGCCAGCCGTGGCTGAAGGAGGCCAGGCCCACAGAGTGGAAAGAAGGCAGGAGATGCACGTCCCTCAGCCAGGCCGTGTACCTAGATCTGGTCCCTTGAAGGGGTGTGCTCGTTTTCATGTCCTTGTCATAAGCCGGTCCCCTTTTTACTATGCAAGTTCAAGTTGGCTGCTGGCCTGTCCACGTCCTTTAGCTGTTGGGCTGCTTGCACTGGCCAGAGGCCTGGGATATTCCTCGACATCTCTGGCAAGGGTTCAGAAGCCTCATATGGGCTCAGCTACTAGGAAAAAAGGATCACCTCTGGGCATCCAATCTATAGCCTGTTCCTAAAAGTAACTAGTTTGAGATGTCTCTGGTTCCAGGGAGTATTTGTTAGGGGAATGATAAGATATTTGAAGCAAGAAAGGGTTTGCTTGTCTGTGGCTGGTCTCCCAGTTTTGAGCTGAATGTGTCATGCAGCCAGCAGGATGCTCTGTTTGCTTGTCTCTGGGACACAGCCAATCACCAGACAGGTTGTGTCTTCACCACATCAATCCCAGGCAGCCACGGTCAGCAGGACTGCCCCCGATGCCTGCTGGACGGAACCTGGAGGCTCCCTTAAGGGTGGCGGTCTCATGCCATCAGGCCTTGTCATTAGGTGACAGGTTATCACTGGCTCATCCTGGATCCCAGTGGCCTCTGACCATCGTAGGTTCTCAGCACATCAGTGGTGGATCTGCTGCTCTGGAGTTTCCCATGAACCACATTGGAACTTTGATGGCCACAGCTAACAGGGAAGAGGCGCAGTCACCAGTGACACATCCTAGCCTTTTCTGCCAACAGCTAAAAGAAACCACTTGGCTGGCCTCGGTGGCTCACACCTGTAATCCCAGCATGTTGAGAGGCAAAGAGGGGTGCGTCACTTGAGGTCAGGAGTTCAAGGCCAGCCTGGCCAACATGGTGAAACCCATGACTATTAAAAAAATACAAACAAAAAAGCCAGGAATGGTGGTGTGCACCTGTAATCCCAGACACTCAAGAGGCTGAGGCCGGAGAATCGCTTGAACCCGGGAAGTGAAGGTTGGGTGAACTGAGATCGCACCATTGCACTCCAGCCTGGGCAACAAGAACGAAACTCTGTCCCAAAAAAAAAAAAAAAAAAAAAAAGTTTTCTGGATGAGAGGTTTGTGGTTGCAGAGAACGAAAGGACTGGAAATGAAGGATACTTTCTGTAGGGTAGCAGGGAATGGCCTGTAACAGATACTTGCTGAGCAACCACACTATATGGGGCAGTGTCCTAGAAAACAGCAAAGTCCACCCTCAGTGAGCTTGCATTCTCCTAACAGAACAAAAGCCCAGCAAACAGCACACGGTGAGCAAGACAAGAGGCTTTGGACACAGAGTCTGCGATGCCACAGGCAGGGCAAACTTCACAGAAAAGAGGACGTGACCTGCTCATTTTAAAATTTTTTGTAGAGATGGGGTCTCTTATGTTGCCAAGGCTGGTCTTGAAGTCCTGGGCTCAGGCGATCTCCCACCTCAGCTTCCCAGTGTTGGGATCACAGGCGTAAGCCACTGCACCTGGCCAAATGACTATCTTAGAAAGGGACTTTCGAGCCGTCGCTAAGATGAGGTGAAGGAGCGAAAGGAAGCGCATCTCCCCAGGACAGGAGAGGCTGCCAAGAGAGAGGCCTGGCCAGCTCAGTTGGTGTGGCCCGCTGGGAGGGGCAGGGAGCAGGGGACGGGGGACAGACCAGGGAATGCTGGAGAGTCTGAGGGTAAGCGCTGCTGAGGACTAGTAAGGTCTGTGGTCAAAGCATTACTTGGCTGCTGGGAGGACAATGGACTCTAGAGATGCCAGAGCTGAGAATGTGAGGCCAGGGAGGAGGGAAGAGGCTTTTGCAGCCATGCCAGAAGGTCAGGACCCTGGCAGGACGGAGGCAGGGGCTGGTTCTCCAAGAGGCTCCAGTAAAGGCTGGGTGTCTCAGTGCTCACTCTAGGCTCTTCTCTGACCTGCAGCCCCAGGAAGAGACAAGCCAGCAGAGGCCAGCATGTGGCTCCTGGTGGCCCAGCTGCTGAGGGAGATGAGGGTGAGTCTCCAAACCAGCCTCTGAAACACCAGAACAGGGCAGCAGACACCACGCTGTGTGTGGATGTGGAGCAGGAGCAGTGCTTTATTTTCACTGTAACTTAAAGGGCTGGTTTGACAAGGAACAGGTGGTCATTTCTACATAAAATCTCAACCCCGGCCGGCCCACTCAAGACCCGCTCTCCTCAGGAATCCGTGGACAAACAGAACCATACAAGTGGACTCTGGCTGGCACTGGGAGTTTCCTGGGTGCTCTCAGAATGCATTTCTGGTTTTTGGAAGGCTCAGCCAGCTCTGGCTGGGGGGGCACAAGGCCTGATCAGGTTAAGTTCAAGATTACTTGGAGATCAGAAGGGTACTTCAAGTTTAGATATGCCTGGAACCAAAGCATGCAATTCAGGTTTTTCCATCCCTGTCCCTGCTGTTTTATGTTTTATTTAGCTTGATAGTTTACTTTGGCCCTAAGGCAGTCCTATATGAACTTACAGTTTTGTAAACAGAACAGACAAAATAGAACAAGCTCCATAGACTATGTTTGCAACACTTGACTGGTGAAGGGAGGAACCGAAGTGCTTGTCTAGGACCATCTGGGCTAAGATGACACCATTGCTCCCGGGGGCCGAAAGGAGCTGGCCTCCCTGCTCCGTGGAGACCATGGGGGAATGACTGACAGTAATTTAACAGCCAGGAGCACTTCTATATTTAACTCATACAAAATCTATCCTTTAATTTTCTGAAAAAAATTTAAAGTCGCTTCTGAGTGAGTCACTGCATCTGTTGCAGTTGGCGAGCATGGAGTTTCCCCAAGTTGGGATGTGAAAAAAATAAAAATTAAAATTAAAAAATTTAAAGTTGCAAAGTAAAACTGGGTTTCAGTAACAAATGTATTAATTCATACGATACTGAGCACCTATGCTGTCCCTGTGCTGTTTTCTTTTTCTAAGACCGGGTCTTGCTCTGTTCCCAGGCTGGAGGGCAGTGGCATGATCATGGCTCACTGTAGTCTGGGCCTCCTGGGCTCAAGGAGGCCTCACAGCCGGCTAATGTTTTAATCTTGGTAGAGTTGAGGTCTTACTATGTTGCTGGTGCTAGTCTCCACTCCTGGCCTCAAACAGTCCTCCCACCTCAGCCTCCCAAAGTAGCTCCTGCTTCTTAATGTATGAAACATTTGAAACATTACCTGCTAAATTTAGCTAAATTCCTGGAAGTGTTTTATTTATTTATTTTTTGTAAAAAGTGAGTTATTTAGAGAGAGAAAAAGCAGAAGGAGAGAGAAACAGCTAGCTCTCACACCGAGTGAGAAGGTTCCCAGAGGGGGAAAACCAGAGAAGGAAAGCTCCTCTCACGCTGAGAGAATCCAGAAAGATGGAATCCAGGAGAGGAAAGCA
>CAUYQU010069421.1:0-33078 GCA_963574635.1 Cheracebus regulus
CTTAATGTAGGCTAGAACTAGTGGCTTTCTTCTATGAATAATTTGTGGAAAAAGTTTAGGAGGTATCATTTTGAGATTAGGTTATAAAAGCCTGTAACTTTCATCTTGATGGTTGTTATGGGTGGAATGTGTCCCTCAATAATTCATAGGTTGAAATCCTAACCCTTAATGGGATGGCATTAAGAGGTGGGACTTTGGGAGGTAATTAGGTCATGTGGGTGGAGACTTCCTGAATGGGATTAGTGCCCTTTATAAGAGAAAAATTAGGAGAGCTTGCTTCCCCTCTCTCTGCTTTCTGACACAATGACAGCTGTCCGTAAACTTCAAAGAGGTCTTTCACCACTAACTTGACCATGCTAGCACCCTGATCTTAGACTTCCAGTCTCCATAGCTGTGAGAAATAAATGTTTGCTGTTTAAACCACAAGTTTTAGTATCTTTGTTACAGCAGTTCAAACTAACACAATTGTTCTTTTTTTATTCCCCTCTCTCTCCCTCATCTTCTCATTTGCTTTCTCTGGATAAAATAGGCCATGTTGTGACCTGACCTGTGGAGAGGCAAATAATTAAGAACAGCCTCAGGCTAACAGCCATCAAGAAACCAAGTCCCTCAGTTCACAGCCCACCAAGATCTCTATCGTGCCACCATGTATGAGCTTGAAAGGAACTCTTTTCCCACTCAAACCTTAAGACAACTTTGGCACTCAACAACACCTTAATTTAAGGTATATGACAGACTCTAACTGAGCCAGAGAACCCAGTTAGGCTGTGTACAAATTCCTGACCAGAAATGATTGCTATTTAATAAATGTTGTTTAAGCTACTAAACTTTGAGGTAATTTTTATGGAATAATTTATGGATAACTAATTTGGTGTTCAATAACTATTGAATATAAAAAATTAATGTTTGTTGATTTTTAAATAATGGGTCTGGCATAGTACCTCATGCCTATAATCCCAGCACTTTAGGAGGCCAAGGTGGGAGAACTGCTTGAGGCCAGGAGTTCCAGAATAGCCTGGACAACCTAGTGAGACCTCATCTCTACATAAAAAATTTAAAATTAGCCAGGTGTGGAGGTACACACCTATAATCCTATCTACTAGAGAGGCTGAAATAGGAGGACTGCTTGAGCCCAGGAGTTGAGGTTGCAGTGAGCTATGATTGTGTTACTGTAACTCAGGTTGAGCGACAGAGACATTATTCCCAAAATCCACATAAAGGGTGGAAATGGGGTAGCAATGAGGGGAAATATTAGAGAAGGCTCCATAGAGAAGGTGATACCTGAGCTAAGGACTGAAGGATAAACAAGATGGCATGGGGTGTACCCAACAGAGGAATCAATATGTCAAAGGCAGAGAGAATGTAAGGATCTTGGTTAGATGGGAGAGCAGGACTTCTGTAGAAAGGAGATGGAGATAAGAACATTCTGGGTTTGGGAAGCGAAAAAAAAAAAAAAGAAGAAGAACATTCTGAGATGTCTTGTATACCATGCAAAGGATGTGAGCTTATTTCTCTAGGCAACAGAGAGGCAGCAAAGACTTGCCAGTAGAGATGATGCATTAGATGGTAGTTATGGAGGGAGACAGAGTGGAGATGAAGATAGTGGGAATGACTGGAGGAAAATTTCTTTGAAGAGGATGCAATTGTCTAGATAAAAAGTGATGGTAACCCAGACTGAGACTGGTGCAGTAGTGGGAAAATGAGAGGATAATTGATACAAGAGTTCTTAGGGTAAAGAGCCTCCTTGCAGGGGTGGTGAGAAAAAGGTTGGCATCTAAGGTGACTTGTAGGTACTGATGGGAAGCTATGCCTTCACTGAGACAGGGTAAGGTCCAAGCTAGAGAAATAAGTTAGGATATTATCAGTGCAGAGGTGTAAGTGAGAAACAATGAAAATTTAATGAGTACATATCACGTGGCAAACCTGAGCTCATCTCTTTACTTATTTTCACATTTATTTCTCATAAAAACTTAGGGACTTATGCATGATTTGCCCCATATATTGAAGACAAGGAAACTGCATTTCAATGAGGTCAAATAACTTGTTCAGGATCACATAGAAAATGAGTGGAATAATCAATGGTCAAACCAACATGCCTGTCTCCAAGGCTCACTTTATTTCTACTCCCCATGGTGCTCCGGAAGATGGACCAGGCATGGAACCCTGGGAAATAATGATGTTGAAGAGGTGGGTGGAGGAAGAGGGGGTGGTCTGACAGGCAGGAGAAGACTAGAAAGAGTGGTGTCATAGAGGCAGTGAGGAAGGAGAGATTCAACTGGGGAAGCCACTGACAGGGTCTACCATGGGATGGATGGCAGAAAAGTGGTTGTTGGTGATCTTTGAAGAGCAATTTCAAGAATGTGGTGCTGAATTGCTGGTGCCTGAGGCAAGCAGAAGGAATGAGTGCAGACAACTCCTTCTCTAAGTCTGGCTTTGAAAGAAAGGTCAATGATGGACAGATGTGTAGTTGATGCTCAGGGTTCAAGTAAGATTCCCTTGTCTATACAATTAGTCAGGCCATAAGAAAGTTGATCAAATTTCTGCTGAGAAAGAGAGGCCGGTGGATACCAGAGAGGAAGATTATTGATAGCATAAAATTTATCAGGTGACAGAAGAAATCTAAATCTGGAGAGAAATGACAGCATATATCTCCTTCTCTAAATTTAGTATATTCCCTCTGTGTGGCCAGGAATGATACCTCTTTTGCTTTCTTGAAGGTGACCTACTTGGTCCCATTACTCTTTATGCTCTTGAAAACAGAATCTGAGACCTAGAGAGCGCAATTCAAAACTATGCTTTTGAGGAGTAGCACCAGACTATGAAAAGATGTTATAATAGCCACAGTTTCTGGCTTTACTGTAAACGTGCTGTGTGACCCCTGTGCCTTACTTAGTTTTTATTCCTTCTTATCTCTGTAGATCCCTGAGATGTTATAAGAATTCAGTAGATCACCGTGTTGATCTTCATGTCTGCCTAGCATTCGGCACAGTTTTGTTCACATGGTGGGTGTATAATAAACATGTTAATTTGCATCTGCTTGATCCTGAGAAAATCAGGTCAATGTAATTTTCTTGAGAATGTCTTCTATTTTCTAATATGGAAAGAAAATATCTATCCCAGTATTTAATCCCTGCAATCCATAGGCTAAAGGTCATACAGTCTCTGAACAGCCTTTATTATATTTATTATTAGGTAAAATTGTTATAACAATATCTGAATAGACTGATTTAAAGCAACAGTGCTTCTACTGAAACTGCTGGCTCCTCTCTCCTTCAGAGAGATGTCCTTTTATCAGCAGGCAGGGAGAGAATAATTGTTAATTCTGTATGTATCAGTAAGTTGTTTGTAAGGGGCCATTACCAAAATGAATGAATTAACTAATAGCATCATGATGGCAAGCTGATGAAGAAATTTGACCCAAAGATAAAATCTATTAACATGTTTCTGCTTGTTTCTAATTTTAGAATTCTATCAGATTAAAGGAAAACTAAGTCAAATTATTATTTAATCTAACATAAACTGCAGTCAAGGAGTCTCTTTCATTTTTATTTGGAAACCTAGTCTATTTAGCATTTAAATTAAAAGCAATATAATAGGCATAAGGTTGGTACATTCATGGTTATCAAGCTAGTTGGGGGATGCAGAACAAGCTCACATCTGGAAGGGAGACATATTCAGTTCTCCACCCAGGCATTTTTCAGTATCGAGGCTGAGTTCATTTTTCCTTTTTAGCTTTCAGTAAGTCTGCTTTGAGATTGTGGAGTCACTATTTTCAAATCACATCTCAACACTGAAAGAAACCCTGACCCACCTCAGCACCCCTTAGTCTTCAGTAGCAATGAACATGAAAATCACCGAGTGAAGTGATCAGAATGTATTTCACTCCATCCAGACTCAAGATCGAGTTAGATAGGAGTAAAATCTCTACTGCATTACACAGAAAGACACTATGGCTGCAACCTTACATTGTATTCTATTTGTGTCACTTGGTAGACAGTCTAGTGGTCAAGCCCTCTCATAAGCCCAGGAGCAGGAGAATAAGGAGGGGAGGACTATCTTTTTAAGTCCTGAAGATCATTCCCAGCTTCCTTGTGAATTTTCATCACTGGAATATTCAGAGGCTGGGTGCCTGAGGGGGCTGTCCATCAGCAGAGACATAAAGCAGTAATCTTGGCTGCATGTGATCAATAAATATCTCGTGGCTTTTCTGTGAATAGCAGAGATGGTGACCTTGGTGTCACAGAAAACTTCTAATTTGGATAATTATGTTCTGTTTCTCTCTGTTGCTCCCATTGCTTAAATAGAAAATGGAATTCTTCATTTTTGTTCATCAACTGCTGCTTAAGTTGCACTGCTGTGAGGTGTCGCTGTGAGCTGTTAAACATCTGCTGCGCCTTACTTCGGAGGTGGTTGCTTTTTAATTGAATTTTACTTTAATTGTCTTGAACACACTATATAGGTAATAAATCTGTTTGCGAAATGCTTTCAAGTCTATTTAGATAAAAAGATTCACATAAATATTAAAACACAATAATTAGCTTTATGAAAGATATTTGGGGGATATGTTTTTCTTTAAAATTGTTTTATGAAACAAAGTCTATTACTGAATGGTTTTCTAGGATGTATAGAAAAACACACATCATTTTTCCTTTATAAAGCTAAGAGTTTTCAATTAAAGCAGTCAATCAATAAGTATGTTCTTCACACTTGCGTAGCACAGGGGTGGGCTCTGGCTCTTGTAGAGGTGCTAAACAGAGCTAAGAACAAGTTGTTTCCATTAAAGGGCAGCCCTATTCCACTGAGATATTCCACTAAGGGATAATTAAATGCCAGGGAAGATGTGGGGAGGTGGGAATATTGGATATTCTGCTGTCCCAAACCGCCTCTCCCTTCAGTCTTCTGCAAATACCAAAAATCCCACTATTAAAGTTCAGTGGAAGATAATGTTGAAATGTGAATTTCTGTCTGGAAAGGTCTACTAAGGGATTAAATATTCTTCTAAGTTTTTCTTCAACATGTATAAGGTGCCTCCTATGTCCTAGAAACCTTGCCTATAGAATTATCATCACTATTTGGCAAGTGAAGAGACTCTGTGAGGTGCAGTAAATTGTCCAAGGTTGTATGGTTAATAAGTACAGAAATGGGATTCGATTCTTGGCAAGTTGTTGCTGTTTCTGCCTCTCCAGCTGGCCTTCTTGCTGGTGAATTAAAAGTGACTCTTGTTCCTCAGGCTTAGGTGAAGGCAGACACATACATAACTACAATACAATGTGAAGAGGGCTGCCACAGAGATGCGTACACTGTGGTACTGGAGCACAGACAATGGAATGACTAATTCCACCTTGGGGAGTCAGAAAAAGTTTCATAGAGGAGGTGATATTTTAGACTGGGTCTTGAAAGAAAAAAAGGAGATAAGTTCCAGTATTGTCTTAGTTAGTTAGAGCCGCTATAACAAATATGCCATAGAGTCGTGGCTTACACAACATTTATTTCTCACACTTCTAAGGAGGACGGCAAGTCCAAGATTGAAGTTCTGGCAGATCTTATGTCAAAAGAGGAACAACTTTGCTTCCTGCTTTGCAGATGGTTGTCTTCTTCTTGTACCCACACATGCCAGACAGCAGAGAGGAAGCAAGCCTCCCATGTCTCCTCTTATAAGGGCACTAATCCTATGTATGAGGGCTCCATATTTATGACCTAATTACTTCCCAAAAGCTCCATCTCCAAATACCTTTGCAGTGAGGATTACATTTCAACATATGAATTTTGAGGGAACATAAACACTCAGTCCATAGCAGATAGCATAACCTGGTTTAGTGGAAAGAGCTTAGGCTTTAGAATCAAGAAGGCCGGAGTTTGAATTCTATTTCTAGCCCTTAATCATTCTGTGAATATGAGCAAAATTTGAAATTTTTCCAGGCATAATTTTTCTCATTTTCAAAATGGGAAAAATAATCAATTTCTAGGAGTATGGAAGGAGAAATTAGATAGCAAAATGCTTGGCACATAGTGGACATTCCATGATTATTAGTCTCCATCTCCCTTCTCAGGCAGACAGAATAAAACATGAAAAGCCTGATTAAGGTGAGAACCAGAAATCTGGTTTGGTTCCAGTAGAAAGGTGGGGCATCCTGTGAGGGGAAAAAAAAAAAAAAAAGGCTTATCTAGACTCTGAAACACCTTAGCTGTTCCCTGAGGAATCTGGATTTTGTCCTATAAAAAGTCATGAGCCATTAGCCATTTTTAAGCAGGGAATGCCACGATCAGATTTGTGTCTCAAAATAACTCTGGTGTTACTGTGGAAAATGAATGTTACAGTGACAAGGAGGCCAGTCAAGAGGCTGTTTCAATAGAACAGTTGACAAGTTTTGAGACCCAAAACCCAGAGAGTGTAAGTAGAGATGGAAAAGGGACACTCAGTAGGTAAAATTGATGGAAAATACTGACTGATAGAAATTAAAGGTGATTTGAAGTTTTTAATTAATGGTTCTATTTAAATGGGGCTGCTACTAATCAGTTCAGGGAAGCAAAAATGTTTTGGGAGACAGGATTATTAATCTTATTTTAGATAATAGAATTTTAAAAGCTTGCAAGATATACAAGTAGAAAGTTTCAATAAATAGTTAAAATTTTGTCTTGAGGCTCAGGGAAGAGATATTGACATTAATGTTAATGTTACATAAATAGAATTAAAGTCATGATATTGGATAAGATTTCCCAGGGAGGGCATAAAAACACCAAGTGGGGAGATCATGAGAGGACCCCTGAGGAAAGTGACTTAGAACCATTTACGCAGGAGAAGGAAAGTCCAAAAAGAAGAGTAAATGAGGCACTGGCCAAAGAAAGAAACCCCCATAGAACAGCAAAAGTGCACCAGGTCCTTGGAAGGGTAGAGAGAGTTGCAGGCAAGCAGTTTAAAGAGTAACTGGTACAAATGTTCTCAGAATGACAGTCTTGAGTTGAATAGAAACTTAGAGGTTGTCAAATCAAAACTGTCATTCAGAGAAGCATGGTCATACTACGATGGTATTAATTTAAGAATCATTACTAGGTTACTCATATGCATGTTTTATGGTACTGCATGAAACATTCATATGAGTAACCTAGTAATGGTTTTTAAACTAATGTGATTTTCTCTTCTGCCTTCCTGGATACTTAACCTTTACTCCATTGAGCCTGGATATCCAACTGGGCTAAGGAAGTCTATCTGAGAGATTAGAAACATTACAGAAGGAATACAGAGTAAGAATATGGTAACATATTCAGCTTCTGACACGCGAAATAGGATTAGGCTACAAGACAGTAGCTTTGCGAGCCACATTATTGTCTTAAAAAAATTTTTTTTGTCATTTCCTACTTTGGCATATCTACTTCTGAGCTTGAAGGACTCAGCCCATAATTTTGTACCATTGTGTAGATGCCTCACTGCATCTTCCAGTAAGGCCAAAGGCTACGTAGAGGATATGGCAGGGACTCTGGTGTTCTCAGTGAGTGAAAGAGAAGAATAAATCATGTGAATCAGGCATCTCAATTGGGTCTTGATCTGGTTTAAAGAGAACTGACCATGAATTACACATTGCTGAGAAAAAAAAAATTTTTGTTTAAAATATTATGAGTGAAATAATCTGATATTTTCTATTCAGATCTACTCTATTATATACGATTTTATTCTATTTTTTTAAACCTGGATACAACTTACAAAAATTGATTTCACAACCCACAAATGGGTTTTGATCCATAGTTTGAAGAACATTACTTTAGGATTTGTAACGAAGATTTATATAGTATTTATTTATATTAGGGTGATGTTTTACTATGTTATTAAAAAGCAATGTTTCTAGATAAAGAGCTTCATACCAGCTCTCTAGACCTCACACGAGAAGTCTAGAAAATAAGAAAAACTAATACAGGATTGGGAGCTGGAAAAATTTGAAGGACAAAAAAGGATAACAGAAAACGTGAGAAAGAGAAAGCTTTTAGGGGACACATTTTGGCTCTCACCATGGTGATTTCCAGGATGTCTCTCATGAGAAATCTCCCACATTAGCCTGACCAGTACACTATTTGCTGGAGAGAAATAAGCAGGAACAATTCCTGAGAGCAGTGGGGGATATGAAACATTCTTTGGAGGAGTGCCAGGTGCTTGTTTGAATTGCTGATTGTTGATGATGAACATCTTTATTTGAATTTCTGATAAAGTAGGATCTAGTTTTGGTCTATCAGGGGTTCTGCTGTAAAAGAAAGTCCAACCTTAGAAAAAAAGGGACTGATATCTAAATATTAAATATTTGTTCTTAAAATCCTTATTCATCTCTTTTTCTGTCCTTACTATATTCTTCTGAATAATCTCCATTTAGCAGTCCTTGGGTCACTCACCAAATGACAATTAGAGATTGTGAAAACAGTAGAATAAGTGTAGAACTTGGCTTGGGGACAGGTACTCCAGAGAGCAAAGTTCTATAGGCTAAGAGGCATAGCTCAATAGTGAGGGCTCTTTGTTTGCTAGCAAGAAGAAGAAAATAATTAATTTAATTAAAAAAAAAAAAGCTGGTGCCACGGCTTATACTTGTAATTCCAGCACTTTGGAAGGCTGAGGTGGGAGGGTCACTTGAACCCAGGAGTGGGAGACCAGCAGGCAACATAACAAGAAAAAGAGTAAAAATTAGCCATGTATTGTGGTGTGCACCTTTAGTCCTAGCTACTTGGGAAGTTGAGTAGGGAGAACTACTTGAGCCCAGGAGTTTGAGGCTACAGGGAACCATGACTGTGCCACTATGCACAAACCTGGGTGATAGAGTAAGACTGTCTTGAAAAGAGAAGAGGGGAAGTGAGGAGGAGTGGAGTGGGAGGGGAAGGGAGGGAAAGAGGAGGGAAAGGAAGGGAAAGAGGAGGGAAGGGAAGGGAAATCAAGTCAAATTCAAATAAGGAAGTTTACAGTAAAGAGAGGGTCTAGAGCTGTCTAGGGACCTCAATACTACTACAAGATCCAAAGGACATTCTCTTCAAGGACCATGATTGAAACAGATCAATTTCCTGTATCAGTGTCTGTTCAAAAGTCAAATCCCCAGAAAAGAGTCTCTATTTAATGGCCTTGATTGGGTCACAGTCCTATCCCTTGGCCAGAGGATGTCAAGATCACTTGATTTAACAAACCATCAAGTCTGTAACTAGTGAGGGAGGAAGAGGTAATCCTGTGTGACAAAACTGAGACAATTGACAGAAGAGTGAGCAGATGTTAACCAGTGGAAAATCACAGTATCCACCACCACTGCCTTCAAGGTACAATGCTGATAAAGAAGGTAGCCTCAGGAGGCCTTATTGAGCCCAGATGGGTCAGAGCAGCTCACATGGAATCCTTATATGGTTTCAGTCCAAGGCAAAATGCACTTGACTCTCTGTATTCTTTTCCAGAACTGAATTTGGAATTCAAATCAAACATTATTTGGGTGGAAGACATGATTCTACTGGGCTGTTTCAAAGAGCACATCAAAGAAGCTCTTTGTAAATAAATTATACTGCTATAAGTGTTACATAAACCTTGAAGGACTGTAACTGCTCTTCAATATGCAACTAGGTTAAGTTACAATTAATGGCAAATGCTGGGACATTGCTGGATACACACACATACACACGTGCACGCACACACGCACACACACACACACACACACATTTCCTTTCAATCCTTTCTCTTTTTTTTAGACAGAGTTTTGCTTTTGTCACCCAGGCTGGAGTGCAGTGATGTTTGGCATGATCTTGGCTCACTGCAACTTCCACCTCCCAGGTTCAAGCGATTCTCCTGCCTCAGCCTCCCAAGTAGCTAGGGTTAAAAGCACCTGCCACCACAGCCAGCTAATTTTTTGTATTTTCGTAGAAATGAGGTTTCACCATTTTTGGCTAGGCCGGTCTTGAACTCCTGACCTCAGGTGATCCACCCACCTCGGCCTCCCAACCTGCTTCAGCCTGCAAAAATGCTGAAATTACAGGCGTGAGCCACCATGCCCGGCCTTAATCCTTTCAAAGGGTGAAAATGTTGATTTCCATGCTTTGGGGAGTTACAGATCAACCCAGTCTATTCTTCTGCTCATCACCTGCCATACTGTTCAATATTTTAACACTCTCTCAATTCTAATTTGGCTTTTCCCCAAGCAAACACAGGTCTTTACTGAGAATACTAGATTATTTAAAAATCAAGAGACCACAGATTATTGAAAGGTAAAATGTTCCTATAATGCCTTCTTCTTAAATAAATAAACTCACATACAACTTGAGATGTATCTCTTCAGTAAGTTTAAGTAACACAACATATAGGAACACATATGACATATAAGCGCCAGCATATAAACCCATACATTCATATTATTGCTGCTGCTACTGCTTCTGTTATTGCTAGGTACAACAGCCCAGCTGTGGCTAAAAAATTTCCATTCGTGACCAGCTCTTCTTTCCCCGCAGGAGAAAGGTATACTCTAAAGAAAACAGCTCTGCTGTTTGCAGAACTTCAATTCCATAAAACATATGCTCCTTGCCTCATGGTCCACCTTTACTAAAAATGTTCAGCAATCTTTTGATTGCCACCCACCTTGTTAGCCCTGCTTCTGCTGTTTCATAATAAACCACAGCTTTTGTGTGAAACAATGCAAATTCTTAAGCAAGATCAGCAGTACACAATCTTGATGCTATTTGGAGATGCCAAACATGAAACTACTTACTCAGAGGTTCCCATTAAGTTAAGGACTATTCCATTTCCTGGATCACTTGATTTTGCTAGTACAGAGTTCTCTAATGTTGCATAAGATGCTTGTGACTTTCTACTTAACTAAACTTACTTATTCTTATAGAAACAAATGCCCCATTCCAAAAGACTTGTTTCTGAATGGTTTCTACTAGCTACATTAAAAAGAGAGAAAGTGCAAAAGCTAATACCAAAGCAGTAAAAGTAGTTTAAGAAGATCGTTTTTTCAATCAATCCTAATAAATCCTTACTGAGGAGGAGGAAGATGACTGAGGAATATTGAGGGACCTGAGGGGGCCATCTGCTTTATGTTGGTGGAATTAGATATGTTAGCAAGTCATTCATTCATTTGCATTTGGTCACTAGACAACTTCCTACCTTCTGATAGAATATCAATTTCACTGAAACTGGACTTTTGTGTTTACATAATAGATTTTACACCTTTTTTCAGTTTCAATTTCTTTGAAAATATGCCAACATAAGTAAATAAAGATAAATATATCTATGTATGTGGTGCCTCCCTAGCATTCTAAGGAAGGCTATATTTTAAAAGATATTTATTCAAAATATATGGGCAAAAAACTGTTTTGAGTTTCAGAAAAATTCCAGGATTTAATGTTTATTTCATTATCAAGAATGAATCAACCAAATGAACATAAGCATCCAGCCATCCCTGTCTCAAAAGCATGCAGTGTATAATCATGCACTGCATAACCATGTTTCAGCCAACAATGGATGGTACATATGACAGTGTCCCACAAGATTATGATACCATATTTTTATTGTATATTTTCTATGTTTAGATACACAAATACCATTGTGTTACAACCGCCTACAATATTAAGTGCAGTAAGATGCTGTATAGGTTTTTAGTCTAGGAGCAATAGTCTATACCATACAGCCTAGGTATGAGGAGGCTACACCATCTAGGTTTGTGCAAGTACACTCTATGATGTTCACACAATGGTGAAATCGCCTAACAATACATTTCTCAGAACTTGTCCCTATTGTTGTTGTTAGCAATAATGCCAAACATGAACTACTTGCTTAGAAGTTCCTACTATACCTCAAATTGCTAGCATTCCTCACACACCGTAGGTAATAATAATAATAGATCTTCATTATATCTGTGAAAATCTATACTAATACTTAATATGGCCTTCTTTTCTTCAGTTTTTATATCTCAGAAACTAATCATGAGAAGCTTCTCATGTCAGCCTTACTCATATACCACCCCTTCAACTTGTTGGAGGGTGCTGAAGACTCAAAACTCGCTCTTTCAAATGAAATACTGCATTTTTTTATGATTTCACTCAATTTTGAAAGTAGATTCAGTTTTAAAAAACAAAGATTACTTTCACACTTCCTGGGCTTTTTCTATCCTTCATGAAATTGGTCTTGCATGGGGAATTGATAATGGTGGGTCAATACATAGAGAGTTACACTAGAACTCAAAATTTTGGTTGGATGGATCATCTGTTATCTCCAATATGGCTACTTACCAGAGGAACCAATATTTTCCGTCTCAACCAACCTAACTAAAAAACATGACTTATTCATTTTTTATCTAAAATTACAATTGACCTCATGTGGAACTTTTTTCCCATCAGGAGTTTAAAATCAGCTTCAGTCAAGTGCTGTTTCCATGCTATTCAATAACTCATTATAACTCATGAGACTTGCAAAACAAAAACACTATTTCAGTACATTTCTTAAGTAACAAGGAGCCCTAAAACTATAAAGGAGATATGTTATTTGATTTTCTTTTGGCTGATATAGAGGTCAAAAGGTAACTGCAATTTTTACTGTCTTAGAGATCTTTTATGATTCTTTGTGTTGGGCTTTCCTATAGATTAAGATCAATGCAACAATTATATAACTAGTCAAATTAATTGCTACATATGATAAAATTTGGGGAGGGTGAGTGTTATTATTTTTCTACCCAAAACTTTGCTCTGTGGCTTTCTTGAAACAGTTGTCTTAAGGGACTGACTAGAATCTCCACTACCCATTCTGAATTCTGACCAAGCTCCACTTTATCCTAAGCATCCTAAATAAAGCTTTACTTTCAGGGCCAGCTTTAGGTATAATCTTGATTCAGGATCAAAGAGGAGATAACTTCCCCCGCTCCCATACACACAAACAAAACAAAACAAAACACTTTCTTTTACCTGCTGACTATGGTCTGATACTATTTTCACAGGAATCAACGTGTCTCATTTTACAGCTAGAAACCAAGAGCAAACACCTGGAAGATTTACACTTCAGTGTACATGAGATTCCATCTAACTGCAGATGATGTTATGGGTGTTGAAAATTCCCATAATTTTCAAGCTGGGGAAGAGAGAATACGGAGGCTATAATAATGAGGCGGTTGTCAGTGATAGGAGTAGACTTAAAGGAGAAGTTCCAGGGAAAATACAGCCTGGTAGAAAGCGGGCAGAAGGCTGGGAGAGCAGCTACACTTGTTTTGCTCTATTGAGTAAGGCTCTAATGACAAATAAAGTGAAGTCAAGAAGAGGCAAAACTCAAAGATGGTGGCATTTATACATGTGTATTTGCTTGGCTAAGAGGTTTCTGGAAAGGTGTGAAAATTGGGAGGAAAGGATCCACAACTGTTCATTATGAGGCAATATTTTTGAAGGTGGAAGAATCTTGAGATTAAGCATTTATACTCCAGTCAAAGTGTTTAAAATGTGTGTAATAGAGTGTGATACAAACCCACAATGTAGCTAATCAGGGTGTCCTGAAATACACCTATGTTTGCATGTCTAGGGTTAAAGTACTGAATAAAAACTACACTCCAAACTTCACTATCACACTTAGGAGACTCTGACATGCAAGGCACAATAAAAGCATACATTTTATATTTTGGGGCTTTTGTGTGACACAGTGGTAAGACTTATTCAGAAAGAGGAATCCATGTTATTCAGATTATGAGGAATTTCTAATCACTGTAACAAACCATGATGCAGAATTGTATCAGTGAAACACCTTAGAACAATGAAGCAATTCCCAATGGAGGAATTCTCTCTGGCCAGTGACCTATCCTAACTGTTCAAGGCTAGTAAGCAAATGAGAAAGAAAATAAAAAGTTAAATTACAGTTTCTCTGAAAATTAAAAGCAAGGTAAAGTGAAAATCTTAAACAGTATTTAACAGAAAGCATATTACTCTTTGGCTACAGAAATGAGATCAGAAAGAACAATTGTATTATAATAATCTTTTCTCTTTTGGATGAGATTTTGGTTTGGTGGAACAGAGAAACAGCATAGACATTTGATACATCTTGATTTCTAATAAATATTTAAAGTATATTTTAATGACAGTCTCATGCGTGAGTTGTTGACATGACATGTGACATGTGACTCATGGGAGCTTTCAAAACCACTGTCGGTGAGTATAAATGACATCATGTGGATGTCATTTACCACTTCCTGAGTGAATCTTGACACACAGCACTGCCAACAGAGCAGCATCTCCAGTAATGTGTTAGAGGCTCTTCCCTGACTTCAGTGACTGAAGTCAACAATATCAGTGACTTAGTTGAACTCCCAGAAAGCAAGATCTCAGAGGTCAAAATTAGGAATGATGATTTATGAAACAGAAAGAATTTATACCATAGATCACAAAATTACAATTCAATATCTCTATGAGCTAGAACACGGGATTAAAATCTATAAGGTGAAATTTAGTAGAAATAAATGATAATTCCTGTATTTTTCACTTTAAAAAAATGTATGCCTTGAAAGTATGGCTTGTAAAGAGGTTGTTTTTCACATGGGAAAAAAAAACTTAATGTGAGCCAGCATCAAACAATGTGAGTCTGCCCCCAAACAACTCATAGAACATCAATCCACCTTCAAAAGGATAGCGTCAAGAGCATCAGGTTAATAGTTTCTTGACTTCTAGGCTGAACAGTTTGTGTCTGGAATACTGTATTTTATTTTTTTAGCAGCACATCTTAAAGAAGACATTGAGAAATTGTGAAGTATCCAGTGGTGATTGGAGCAACCTGAACACTATGTTAACTGAAAAGCAATAGATTCATATGGATAAGAGAAAACAAAGAAAGACCATCACAGAGATTTAGAAATATATATTTGAAGATTTTTTCCTACAGAAATGAGATAATACATTTGTTTTCATTAAAAAAAAACAAATGACAAAAGCAGACTTAATAAGGGAAAAGATTTCCAATCCATCTTAGAAATACTTATTTAAATAACTTGCACAGTGATATAGGTTTTCCTTTGCATTACAGTAGGTCTGAAAAAGGTTTATCACCAAACACAGGCAGTAATTAAGACATGGAATGATTCAAAGGAGAGAATATAGATTAAGAAGACAAGATTACTGAGAATGAAATCTTGACTTGAGGTTGTTGACAATCCAATGTGATTGGGACAGAAAATAGTATCATTTCTTGGAAGCCAAATGAGGAAGCTACGAAGGAATAAAACGGCCAACAGCATTCCACTAAAGAGAGATCAAGTAAGAACAGAAAAGCAGCCTTTGGACTTGACAGACTTAACGTCATTGGTGATCTTAGTGATTTTAGTCACGTTGTGAGGACAGAAGCCAAACTGTAAATGATTGTGGGACAATGAGAAGTGACCAAAGGGAGCAGGGACTGAAGGTTATTTCTTCCAAAATGTTATCCGAAGGGCTCCAGAGGAAGGGAAATGGGGACAATGTTATGAACTAAATGTTTGTATCTCCCCAAACTCATGTTGAGGGACTATCTCCCAATGTGATAGTTTTTGAAGATGAGGCCTTTGGCAGATAATTAGGGTTAGATTAGGTCATGAGGGTGGGGCCCTCATGATGGGATTAGTGGCCTTATGAGGAGAGAAAGATAAAGAAATCATTTGCTCTCTCTGCCATGTGAGGACACATCAGGAAGGTGGCCATCTATAAGGCAGAAAGAAAGCCTCCACTAGTAACCAACCATGCTGGCACCCTGTTCTAAGACTTCCAACATTCATAACTGTGAGAACAAATTTCTGTTGTTTAAGCTATCCAATTTATAATATTTTATTATGGCAGCCTGAGCTAATATAGGCAATAACCAAAAAATGGTATTCTGAACCAAGAGAAAAGGGAAAAACTTTACAGCATTTTTTTTTTTTTGAGATGGAGTTTCGCTCTTGTTGCCCAGGCTGCAGTGCTATGGTGTGATCCCAGCTCACTGCAACCTCCACCTCCTGGGTTCAAGCAGTTCTCCTGCCTCAGCCTCCTGAGTAGCTGGGATTACAGGCATGTGCCACTAAGCCCAACTAATTTTGTATTTTTAGTAGAGACAGGGTTTCTCCATGTTGGTTAGGCTGGTCTCGAACTCCCAATCTCAGGTGATCCTCCTATCTTGGCCTCCCAAAGTGCTGGGATTAAAGGCATGAGCCACTGTGCCCAGCCTGGAAAAGCTTTTAGATTTAATTATTTTAGGATAGGCAATACTGAGTCTGTTTCTAGGATGAGAAGAGGATGTGAATGAAAAAAGAAAAGCTTAAGAGACAAAAGAAAGGATGAATAATTAATGGAGAAAAACTCCCAAGGAAGCAGTAGGAAGTAGGACTGAGGGCATGATGCAGGGATTGGTCTTAATTAGGAAAAATACACATTGGGTATGTATGAAACAGAGTTTCAGAATCACCACTCATGACTGGTTGAGGAAATGTTTAGTATTTTGCATACATGCAGTGTTGGAAGAGAATAAACTGCCAGGTTGGAGAAGGATGGAGTCCACAAAATAATCAGGAGCTATACTTGTTTACAACAAACCCTCCAGAAATTACCTTCCTTCAGTTAGAGGAAACTTAACTCATTTCAGTTAAGGTTTCTCTAATTGCAGGAAAATAATTTCTGGAGGGCTTGTAGTAACCAGTATAGGAATAATGGAGAACATTTTATTTTCATTGTAGCTATAAGGTAAAAAGACACAATGACCAAAAAAAAAAAAAAAAACAAGCTTAAACAACTGCTTCTAAGTGCAGTTAGCAAAAGCTAGGACATATATGCCTATAACAGTCAATGAAAATAAATAACATATTACTGATCACAACAGCCAAAAGCATGTTCTAGATTTCCAATGCAAATTTGAATGTCAGAAAAATTTTTCAATGCAGAGAATAATTTCACCTCTCTTGTGGTTACTAAATGTCCAATATATAAGATATAAACTTGTATTTCAGTATTGGGTACTTTTTAAAGCACATTTAATATTTTCTGGGCTCAATTAGTTTCTAATAGTGACCATTATTAATACAATTTAACCCTGACTTTTCCTGCTACTATAGCTTAGGGAATGTTATGTTCTACTCCCCAAGTAACATCTGACAACTCTCAAGTACACAGATAGTTTGCTATCAAGTTTCACTGCCAGTTAGCATTTGCCCAGGAAGTAATAAATGCAAGAATCAAAGTGTGACTGTTTTGTATAGTCTCATCTATATATAATATAAATAGCCTGATTACAGATTATTATCTAACCAGCCTGACTTGCAAATGGAGGAAGTTTTAAGACACTGCCATCTACTGCAATGGCCAGAAATTGCATAGGCATTTTATGAACTGTGAAAGGAGACAAGAGAAAATGTCTTACTGTGCCATCCCCAGCTATATCAGTAAACTGTTGAGGATGATTTGAAATAATAATTAAGTGATTGTTCTAAAGCATTACACTGTAAAATACAGCTTTTAGACTAGTGAGGCTTGTTCAAAGGGGCAGAATTGAGGCATGGTTGTGGTTTCTAACACATGAAGGCTGGTATGAAACTAGTGTATTTAGTAGACTACTTCTGTTAGTGGCCAAGAACCTACTGGAAATCACTAAGTATTCATCACCTTGAGGTTTAACCCAAGCCTGGTTTAAACAGTACAGTTATAAAGCCTTTAGTGAAATTAAATGGCTTTCAGAGTCCTTGAAATTCTCCATTTAAGGGAGGTCAGACAATTATATTATTAAGTTAATTTTTTTTTCTGCAGATTTTTATTATAAAAAGTTACCTTCAACAGAATTATTTAATTCATAGATTCTTTTTATATCTCACTTGAGTGTACATATTTGGAAGATAAATTTTATGAGAATATTATCTATAGGGCCTCTATTACCCTAGCATCATGAAAAAGTAACCTTGACTGAATTAAATTAAAAGAATATGCTTTCATTGTTAAATCTCTATTTGGTCTAAGGAAAAAAAGTTTCTCTAAATCTCAATCATTTTAATATGTTTTCCTCTCACTGAAGTGTATGATCTATTTTGATTTTGCAGTTATTGTGTAGTAATACACATTAAGGTGACATATCTTATGTTTTCACTGGCAAGACAAACATAAACAAGCAAGATCAACAGCCTGATGACCTCATGGATCAGAACTTTGGAGTCTTAATGTTTACTCATGATCTTTCACAGGCTTCTATTTATGTATGTGCCACGAATGCCAAGTTTACCTATTTGGAATCTCTGAATAAAGCATATTGACTTACAGAAAAGAATTGAGAGTAAGCATACTAGGTTGGCACCTTCCTATTCTAACTGTTAATCATTACAACAAGCAATTGTTTTAAATGTGTGGTAGAGAATTCTGTAGATTTAAGTTCATCATTTTAAATTGGATTCAAGTTATACAATCCTAGTCATTTAGTTTTTCAATTACTTACAAAAAGACTAAATGTGGTAATCTATAGAAATAATTATTAATATATAATGCAGAGCATAAGTTAATTATTAGAATTCTGATTAATAATAAAAATTATTTTGATAAAGATCTTTATTTATTTATGATAGTTAACTTTACGTGTCAACTTGGCTAGACCATAGTGCTCAGATGTGTGGTTAAACATTATTCTGGATGTTGCCATGAGGATGCTTTAAGGTTAGAATGACATTTAAATCAGTGGACTTTCACTAAGGCAGACTGGCCTCCATAGTGTGGGTGGCCCTCATCCAATCAGTTGAAGGCCTGAACAAAAGGCTGACCTGCCCTGAGCAAGACAGAATTTTGCAGCAAACATCTTTTCAGACTTGAATTGCACCATTGGGTCTTCCTGGGTCTCCAGCTTCCCAGCCCACCCTGCAGATTTTAAACCTACCAAACTCCATAATCACATAAGCCAATTCTTTAAAATGAACATTTTCTATATATGCATACACAACCTAATGGTTCTGCTTTTCTGGAGGACTCTGAATAATACACATGGTGCCTAATTTTTAAAATGTAAGATACATATTGTATTAGAGTTCTCAGTTTCAAACAATAGAATCTGACTCTGGCTGACTTAGCTATGTTTTCCATGAGCCCATTGAGTAAGGCTTGGACTGGCAGAGGAAAGAGACTGTCTGACAGCCTCATGGTGGGTTATCTTGTATACCTGCTAACCCAGAGGATTATCAGAGGGACATCTGGTGATCATTCACAGCAGCCAACCCTGCCCAAGTCTGTGTTTTAGTCAACCAATCATGCAAACAATATCAATATAATCTTCTCAAACACTAATCCAAATATTCTGGTTAGTATATTCATATTGATAATTTTAGGCCAGTGTAAAGTTATATATTCCTCCCTCCTTGTTCTATCTCTTTTAGGATCTATTACTATATGTACTGCTTCCTTCCCGTCCTTCTTTCTTTCCTTCCTCCTTTCCTTTCTTCCTTCCTTCCTCCCTTCTTTCCTTCTTCCTTCTCTCCCTCCCTTCTTTCTCTTCATCAACACAAATTAGATAAATCTTGAAATTCATTTTGTGTGTGCATTTTTTATTTTTGTGTGTGACTTTATATTTGCATACCTCGGGCTTGTTAGGATCTGATTCCAGGTAAAATCTGGAAACAATGGGAGATAGTACAAGAGGGGTGGAAGAATTGCTTTTTCCTTGAAAGGTAACTGAGATGAGACAATCACAGGGTCTTTATCTCACCTCCAAGCAGGAGGGACCTCCTTAGGCAGAGGGGTAGGTGGTGCCTCTCCTGGAGGGAGGCTCAGGGGAGCTTATAGGTTTGACATCTCAGCCCCTAAATCCTTCCATAAGTTTCCATACCAATTCAGGGTCCCTTTCTTTCTCCTAATTTTCTTATAAGAGACAGGCATGGTAATGAATTCAACCGATATGAATTTTAAATTCTATTCTCTAGTGTATTATCCTGCAATTACTTTTGTTAAGAGATTTTTATAACATAATCATAGACATTCCATGATTTTCTGTTTTCTGTGAACTGAGAATTTAGAAAGTTGAGGTTTTTATTCTTTCTTTAAGCTATTCAATGCAGTTGGAAGCAACTGACTTATCCCTTAAATTCCTCACAATCTTCATATTTTTCCTGTGGTAGCAGCCTCTGGGTCACTAAAAGCCTTGCCTTTAATGGATACTCTAGATGTTAATTGCATGACCTAATTTAATTAGCACATTTGCCACTGTGTGTGTTTCATGTGATGCCAGAATCCACCATCCATCTCTCAGTATTAGCTGAATTTTAGGAGCCACCAGCCCCAAATAGTTCAGATAACCTATTCCAATTTTTCTCTATTTCTCTGCATTTCTGTTGCCTGTAATCACTTTTGTAATAGATTTCGGTATCAAAAGTTCTTAGTCACAAGGAAAAAAAGTTATTTTGGCTGATTAAACACAAACTCTGCTTTATATTAGGATATTAAGAAGCTCATGGAAGTGTAGGCAGAGCTAGACAATGAGCTTTCAGGCTATGCTTCTAGGGAATATGCTCCAGTCCATATGTTAGAACTTCCCTGATAAAGAAATGTCTACCATAGCCCTCACCAAGAACTGATATCAAGACATTGACTTTTCTGCAACCACTGTTACTCTGGTGCCAGGAACTCAATTTGCAGCCACTGACTTCCCTCAAAACTAAATGCCGCTTATGCTGATTTGGGTCCTCCTAGAAGCGAACATTAAGGTAGAACTAAGCACTCAGAGATTTTGTTAGGGAAAACATCTGTATGAGAGAAAATGGGAGCATGCTAGAATAGCAGGGAGAGCCATCAGACCTCCAAAAAAGTCTGACTTTGAGTTCAGGAAAAGGGAGTTAGGGTAGGCAGAATTATGCTGGGCTGCTGTACAGTCTAAAACATATTAGGAAATATCCATCAGGGAGTCTTTCGGCTGACATCAGTTGTCAGAGGAGAGGAATTGGGCCTGCCTAGGTATCCTGTGGCACTCATTGAGCAGCCACGTGGGAGTGTGGCCTCAGTGCAGATGGCTTTTTGAGGACAGCAGCTGGGGCCCCATGGCTAATTATACTCCCCACAGTTGGAGGTCTGGTGTGCACTCTTGTGGTGGCTACACCTCTGTCACCATGCCTTGCCAGTGTGCAGATGCTCCTGCCCCAAGTTGTTCTCTTGCAAATCTAAGTGCCATGTGAGTGAGTCCCATTCAGAACCTAAGTCACATGCCTGTGCAGTGATTGCAAAGAAGACTGGGAAGGAAGCATCAAATTCATAAACTACAAATTTCTCCAGTATAGCAAGGTTGTTAAAAAAAATAGGTTGGGCAGACAGAAAACATGACAGATGTTGCTCACAATAATGAAAATAAAGTAACGTAATAAAAGACGTGAAGCTGTGCCTACTTAGCTATTTTATCAACATTTGGTTGAAAAGAACAAGTTTTGTCAATGTCTTTTAGCATTAGAAGAAAAAAGAGGAGAAGAGAACAGCAACTGCGGGAAAGAAAAGGAGAAAACATGGAGAGCAGAGATGAGGGAGATATAGGAGCAGGAGTGAAGGGGAAGAATCTAGAGGATACGTTAAAGGAAAGAAGTTAGAGGGGATGGGAAGTCATGGGAGGATGGGGAAGAGCTGGGGAAGAAAGGAGAAAATTCAAATCCAGGATGCGGCCTCCAATGTCCACACTTCTAACCATGATAATCCAAGATGACATGACAGTAAGTGGTAGTTGGACTTGATCCCAGGTCTCTCTTTCTAGCTCTCTCTTTTTTAAAAGATGGGGTCTCACTCAGGCTACAGTGCAGTAGCATGACTGCAGCCTTGACTACCCAGGCTCAAGCCATCCTTCCGCCTCAGCCTCTTGAGTTGCTAGGACAACAGGCACATGATACCATGCCTGGCTATTTTAAAAATTATCTGTAGAGATGAAGTCTTGCTCTGTTGCTCAGGCTGGTCTTGAACTCCTGGGCTCAAATAATCCTCCTGCCTCGACCTCCCAAAGGACTGGGCTACCACCCCTCACCCCCCAGATCTCTTTTAGCCCATCGTTTTAAGGGCCTTTATTTTATTAAAATGCCCCCTGGACAAATCAAACCTACCGAAAGAATTTTTTGCACAATAAATGTTTTCACTTGATTTGGTGCATAGGAAACTATAAAATCCAACGCAAGTTAGAATGGAAGCTCATTAATGGAAATAAGCCGTTTACTCCATTCAGTCAAAATAATAATTAACTAGCTCCTTCAATTCTGTATTTTACTGTTTGTTGAGACCTTCCTCCTAGATGTCCTCTATCCCAAAAAGTAGCTTATAAGTTTATGTCTTGTTAATCAGATATTCTTACAGTACTAAACATTGCAATTTCTATGATAACCTGTAGATGGCACCTCAGCTGGTGCTCCCATTTTCTCCTAAGTTCATACAATTCTGATAAGACTATGTGATGTACAATTTAGATAAAAAGCATTTGAGATAAGTCAAATGCAAAATATAAGTAAATGGATTAATTTTTTCTGGTGCAAATTCTAATTTTATTTAGGCCAACACAATTACAGCTTTATAACATGATTTCAGACTATAATGACATTACTGTGCTAATTGTGAGCAAGTCAATTGAATTTTATATAGTAGCTATAACAATCAGTAATATTTTATAGCTATATGATGGTTGTTATGAATATTAATTGCCACTATCAATGGCTCCTGGACTGCCATTATTTATTCTCTATTCCTTTGACTTTACAATGAAAATCTAAATTAAAATTGACTTATTATTTTCTATGCAAAGCAATTTTTCAAAATGCTTTTAAAATATTGTGGATTAGTCTAATTCTCTCTTCCTATTTTTAATGAATGAAAAGAGTAGAAGTAGATTATTTTGGAATTAAAGCCTATTTTTACCCTTCTATTACTCATATTTCAGCTAGTCCTTATCCATACACATAGATTATATTATTTTCTAGCTGTTCTAAATGAAGAAAAAGTTGAAAAGAAAAAACTTTAGTGGGTGAGTTAACCCATAAAGAAATGAATCACAAAAATCTGAATAGTTATGTAAATTTTAGAATAAAGTAACCATATTTAAAATCAATAGCTAAGTATGATCTTGAATAAGACCTGTTCAACAATATTTAGTGAGCATTCTTTACGGTATTACTGTACATACAAATAATACATCCCAACTATGACAATACTTTTTTTTTAATCAAAAACTTTATTCCAAGAGTAGAAATAAAATAAAAGGTAAACAAACATATTCTTGAAGGCAAGACAAGTAGAAGACTATACATTAAATTTATTTTAAAATATTACCCAAAGTAATACAAACACATACGAAACTTGGAGAATAGGACCGGATAGGAGGAAACACAGACTTAAGATACAGAATATAGGATAATGGTTTAAACTATGTTTGGTCTGAGGAAATAGGAGACAGAGAATCAGAGGAGGATATGGAGAAAAAGTCCAATGTAGCAGACCTGTTTAAGATGGGTTCTAGGGCTAAAAATAATCAAGGATTTCTGTTTTCAGCTCCAACATGTAAAGAACTTGAAAGTCATCACCGAATCCTTACAACGTGAAAAAGGCTAAACAAACTGAAAGTGAACACTTTTCTTAGATCATTAGAGAATTGAAATCATAGGACAAACTGACACCTAAAATCTGGAAAGCAGCAAAGCAGCCAAGATCCGCTTGTGTGGAATAGGATCTGTTGGGACCATAAACTTGTAGACACATTGAAATGGTCATTTTGACAAATTTCTGGAGACTGAGTATGAATTAATTTGAGCTTGAGAAACTATTGGGGGTGGTATTAGGAGAGGCTTTTACACGTTTTATGGGTTTTATCTCCATGAACCCCATGAGGTTCATAAGTGAAGATCTAAGAAAAATCCTCTCCTGTTTCAGCAGGGGGAAGGGGAAAAGTAACCATTTTCTAAAACACCCAAAGCATGACCACAGCTCAAGCATTCTCCAAAACAAAGGCCTGCTTATCCAAGGGAATAAATTTCACTGGGGTCTTACTTCCCTGAGGAAGGGCAATTACCTAACTTGCAGTCCCTACTAGCCTTCCAGTCTCACCTAAGTGGAGAAGAAAAGGAGAAGAAACATTTCTGAATGTCACAGCCCAAGGACTCAGAACCACAAAAAGACTGAGATTTAATCACAAGATTATAGACTACTTTCTCTCCCCTACATTTTGTCGCCACATCAACAGGGCTCCAGAATAATAACAGTGGATTACAAGTGAAAGAAATGCATGACAAAGACTCTATTTAAGAAGTAGAAAAGAATTCAAGGACAACAGGGAAGGAAATAAAAAAAGACAAGGACAAGAGGAAACTGAAGCCTTTAGCACCTACCACTACAGAAAGCATTAAACACAGCCCAGCTCCCAGGCAGGCCGATGTAGCAGATATATCACGTCTGAATTTCAACAAAAAAAGTACAAGGCATTCTAAAAGGAAAGAAAAAAACACAATCTACAGCACTTTGGGAGGCCAAGGTGGGCGAATCACCTGAGGTCAGGAGTTTGAGACCACCCTGACCACCATAGAGAAACCCTATCTCTACTAAAAATACAAAATTAGCTGGGTGTGGTGGCACATGCCTGTAATTCCAGCTACCAGGGAGGCTGAGGCAAAAGAATGGCTTTAACCCGGGAGATAGAGGTTGCAGTGAGCTGAGATTGTGCCTTTGTATTTCGTCTCAAAAAAAAAAACCCTACAATCTAAAGAGACAATGCAAGCATCAGCATGAGGCTTACATATGATATATATTGGAATTATGAGATAGAAAATTTAAAACTACTATTAATATGTTAAGGGTTCTAGTGGAGAACACACAGGAATAGATGGATAATGTAAGCAGAGAGATAGAAATGCTAAGAAACAATCAAAAGAATCAAAAACACTGTAATAGAAATGAAGAATACTTCTAATGGTTTTACAGTGAGACCAGACATGGCCAAGCAAAGAATCAGTGAAATTGAATATATGCCAACAGAATGCTACTAAACCAAAATATGAGGAGAAAAAAAGAATGGCAAAACCAGAACAGAATATCCAATAACTGGGGGACAATTACAGAATGTGTAACATATGTGTAATTGAAATATTGGAAGGGAAGGAAAGAGGAAAAGGAGCAGAAGAAACATTTGAAGTGCCAGTGGTTGAAAATTTTCTAAAATTAGTGAAAGACACCAAGCCACAGATCCAAGTGGCTCACAGAACATCAGGCAGGAGAGGATCAATGACCAAAACAACAACAACCACAACGTCACCATCAACAACAACATCACTATCAATAACAACAACAACAAAACTACCTTAGGCATATCATATTTAAACTGCAGATAAACAAAGACAGAAAAAAACTTCAAAGAGGCCAGAGGGGAAGGAGAAACACTTTAGCTATAGAGGAACAAGGATAAGAATTACATTGGCTTTCTCATGAAAAACCATGAAACAAGTGAAGAGTGGGTTACAATATTTAGTGGTGAAAGAACAAAAGCATCAACCTAGATTTCTTTATCCAGTGAAATTATCCTTCAAAAGTGAAGAAATAAAGAATTTCTCAGACTAACAAACTGAGGAAATTTGTCACAAGTAAACCTTCCCTGAAAGAAATTGTGAAGAAAGTTATTCAGAGAAATGGAAAATTACATAGGCTAGAAACTTAGGCTAGAAACTTAGATCTACATGAAGGAAGAGAGCATCAGAGAAGAATGAATGAAAGAAAACTAAAATCTTTTACTTTCATTCTTAATTGATCTAATAGAGACAGCTGTTTACCAAAATAATAATAGTAACAATGTATTGTGTAATTGCTCTATGGGTTCTTCTTGCCTGCTGCCCAGAAAAGCCAAACACTGAGAATAGCAGAACCTGCAGTAGAGAAAGTTTAATAATCTCAGGACCAACCAGGTAGAAGGATGAGAGATGTTTCTCTGCCTTCTCAAGAGCTCAGAAGCTAGGGTTTTTAAGGATAATTTGGTGGGCAGGGGGCTAAGAAATGGGTGCTGCTGACTGGTTGGGAGGAAATCATAGCAGTGTTTAAAACAGTCTTTGTGCACTGAGTCAGTTTCTGAGTGTGATCCCAGGACCAGTTGATTCAGTTCCTTCATATGAGTCCTGGGTTTGAGTAGAGTCAGCTAGTTGCCAGAATACAAAAGTGAAAATATCTCAAAAACCTATCCTAGGTTGTACAATAGTGATATTATTTGTAGGAGCAGTTGGAGAGACCTTGTGACCTCTGGATACATGACTCTTGAGCAATATGTGATTACAGAAAAGCAAGCTAAAGAATAATGGCTGGTTATTGTTTAACTGTGCCTATGCTTTAGCAGGATTCAGGCCCTGCCCATAATCCTAAACTTGCAGTTTTTCATTAGTCTTACAAAAGGAGTTTCAGTCCCTACAGAGGTCAGCTTTGAGAGGTAATATCATTTTTGCTTCAAAGTTAAACTACAGACTTAATTCTTTCCAGAGTTAGCAAGGCCTACATCCAGGAATGAGCGAGGGCTGTTAGCTTGTGAAATGAAGTTAGCACCAGGATGAAGTCAGTTAGGTTAGATTTCTTTCACTGCTATAATTCTTGCAAAGGCAGTTTCAATAGCATATGGTTATATGAAATGAATAGCAGCAATGTGAGAAGGGAGGAATTGGACTTTGTTGTCAGGTACCTGCACTATCCATAAAGCATTATTTGGAAGTGGACTCAGATTAGTTCTATATATATATATATATATATATATATATATATATATATATATTACCAACTTTAGGACATCCTCTAAAAAGTTTTTAAAAAGAGGAATAGTTGACATGCTAAGAGAGAAAAAAAAATGGAATTATATAAATGCTTGGGCAAAACCAGAGAAGGCAGAAAAAGAGGAGAGGGGGGAAAATTTTAAAATGAATCTATATATAGGTCTTATACTTTTCACAAAAACTAACTCAGAATAGATCATAAATGTAGAAGACAAAACCACCATACTTCTAGATGTTAACATAGAAGAAAATCGATGTGACCTTGGATTTCATGAGTGTTTAGATACAAAAGAAAAAATTGGTAAGTTAGACTTCACTAAAATTAAAAATTTCACTCTGTAAAAGACATGGTTAAAAGAATGAAAAGTTGATCCACAAATAAGAAAATGAGCAACATTATATTAAAATGGTCAAAAGATCTGTACCATTATCTCACCAAAGAAGACACATGGACAATAAATAAGCATCTGAAAAGATGCTTCATATATTATAAGGGAAATGCAAATTAAAACAATAACAAAATTTCATTCCATGCTAATTAGAATGCCCCAAATCCAAAACACTGACAACACCAAATGCTGATAAGGATGCGGAACAACAGAACTCTCATTCATTGCTGATGGGAATGCAAAATGTTACAGCCACTTTGGAAGATAATTTGGTGGTTTCTTACAAAACAAAACATACTCTTACCATACAATTTAGCAATTGTACTCCTTAGAATTTACCTAAATGAGTTTAAAACTTATGTCCACACAAAACCTGCACAAGGACGTTTATAACAGCTTTATTCATAATTGCCAAAATTTAGAGGCAACCAAAATGTTCTTCAGTAGGTGAACAGATAAACTATGGTATATCCAGACAATGAAATATTATTCAGCGTTAAAAAGAAATGAGGTAGTAAGCCATGAAAAAACATAAGGCATGTTAAAAGTACATTATCTAGTGAAAGAAGGTAATCTGAAAAGGCCACAGACTGTATTGTCTCAACTATATGAAACTCTGTAAAAGGCAAAACCATGGAAATCGTAAAAAGGATCAGTGATTGCCAGAGGTTGCAGGGAGAGAGGGATAAATAGGAGAAACACAGGGAAATTTTTAGGGCAGTGAAACCATTCTGTATGATACTACTGGTAGATATATTGTATTATATATTTATCTTAGCCCATGGAATATACAACACCAAGAGTGAACTCTAATGTGAACTAAAGACTTTACATAATAATGATGTATCAGTGTAGCTTCATCAATTGTAACAAAAGTACCACTCTGGTATGGGATGTTGATAGTGGGGGAGGCTGACAGTAGTATGATAACTCTGCTTTCTGCTCAGTTTTGCTGTGAACCTAAAACTGCTCTAAAAAATAAAGTCTAGCTGGATGCAGTGGCTCACGCCTGTAATCCCAGCATGTTGGGAAGCCAAGGAGGGTACATCACTTGAGGTCAGGAGTTCAAGAACACCCTGGACAATATGGCAAAACCTTATCTCTACTAAAAATACAAAACTTAGCCAGGCGTGGTGTCTTGTGCCTAATCCAAGCTACATGGAGGCTGAGGCAAGAGAATCACTTGAACCTGGGAGGTGGAAGTTGCAGTGAGCCATGATCACACCACTGCACTTCAGCCTGAGTGACAGAGTAAGATTCCATCTCAAAAAAATATATATATATAAAAAAGTATATATATAAAATAAATACTTTTATATATATAAAAAAATAAAGTATATATATAAAAAATATAAAGTATATATATAAAAAAAAGACAAACTACAGACTGGGATAAAATGTATGAAAGACATATATTTGACAAAGGACTTATATCCAAAATATATTAAGAACTCTTAAAACTCAACAATAAGAAAACCAAAACTATAAGAAAAAAAATGAAACAAAAGATGTGAACAGATTCTTGGCCTCAGAATATATACAGATGGTACGTAAGTTTTTGAAAAGATGCTCAACATCATTGTTATTAGGGAATTGCAAATTAAAACAACAATTAGATACCACTACACATAACTCAAATGGCTAAAATGAAAAAAAAAACAACAACAGACAATAGTAGACACTGGCAAGGATGGGAAGCAATAGGAACACTCATTCATTGCTGGTGGAAATGCAAAATTATACAATTTTGACAGTCCAGCAGTTTCTTACAAAGTTAAGCATAGACTTATTATATGATTCATAATTGCACTCTTCAGATTTCATCGAACTGAGTTGAAAAATTAGGTCCATGTAGAAAATTACACATAGAAACCTGTAAAGGAATGTTTCTATCAGTTTTATGCATAATTGTTAAATCCTGGAAGCCATCAAGATATCCTTCAATAGGTGATGAATAAACAAACTGTGGTATATCCATACAATGAAGTATTATTCAGCAGTGAAAAGAAGTGAGATATCAAGCCCAGAAAGATACAGAGGAACCGCAAATGCATATTACAAAGAAGCCAGTCTGAAAAGCTACATACCCTACAATTCCAAATATATGACATTTCGGAAAAAGTAAAAGTATAGTGACAACAAATAAGATCAGTGGTTGCTAGATATTCAAGGAAGAATAAAAAGTATGAGTAGGCGAAGCATAAAGGATATTTAGGGTGGTGAAACTATTCTGTATGGTACTGAATGATTGATACATGACATTATGTGTTTGTCAAAACCATAGAACTTTATAATACAAGAGTAACTTTTTTTTTCTTTTTTTGAGATGCAATCCCGCTCTGTAGCCCATGCTAGAGTGCAGTGGTGCAATCTCAGCTCACTGCAACCTCTGCCTCCCAGGTCCTGGCTCAAGCCATTCTCCTACCTTAGCCTCCCATGTAGCTGGGATTACAGGGATGAGCCACCATGCCCAGCTAATTTTTGTGTGTGTGTTTTTTAGTAGAGATGGGATTTCATCATGTTGGCCAGTCTGGTCTTGAACTCCTGACCTCATGATCTGCCCGCCTCAGCTTCCCAAAGTGCTGGGATTACAGGCATGAGCCACTGTGCCCGGCCCTACAAGAGTAACTTTTCATGTAGATAAACCAACTTTTAACATAAAACTAAAGGCAAAAGGAACTGCATATAAATATTTTAGTCTAGTCAATAAAATAGTTTCTCAGGGGAGTACAAGTTAACAATTCAGATATTGCTATCAGTGTTTACAGGAATTAGACAAGTAAATGAATGGTAGAAAATTTGGGAGACATACTTCTCACCAAAGGAGTGGAAATTTACAGATCATCAAGGGAAGGATGCTAAAATGATCCTGGTAGTAATGAATCGGAGTTGGAGACATCATTAAGAATTTATGTTTAACTTCATATAGATAAGGCAGTTACATATAAAAATATTCATAGATATGCATATATATACAGATCAGTATATGCATATATATTTATTTGCTCTGTTGGCTGACAGAGCCTTAAAGAAATGACACTCTATAGCAACAAGCACATGTAGTATGCAGTATGGGTTTCTAATGCTATTCTCCAGTAAACTGGATAGGGATCCTTAAAGAAATGGCTGATTCTAGGACTGTGCAGAAAATATATAAGATCAGCTTGGAGCACTTTTTAATACCAGAAAGTAAGGAACAACAAAAAAAAAATCCAGATCAACAGGAGTATGTCAAAGGGCTGCAAAAGCCAGTTAAAAGAGCTCTCAATGGTCAAATATGGAACAAAGTATTGGTTTATAACCCAAAATATAAAATAAGTAATCATGAATCCATAATGATATAAATGATTGAACAAACTGACAAAGCTGCATCCTACACATGTACCCCAGAACTTGAAAAAATAAAATTAAAAAAATTAACAAATCAGGGAAAAGAGAGAACTCCCCTATGCAGAAGTCCAACTCAGGTATGTAGATACTCTACCCTAAAAGAAAAGGAGTGTAATTCCCACTTCTTAAGTAAGGGCTGCCCATAGTGACTTCCTTCCAAAGAATAAAGTACAGAAAGTGGGGAGGGTGTTGGCTGGGGAAAAACAGTAACTTTACCATGGAGAAAACCGATAAACACTATTTCAACCAGGTAATCAAGGTCTACAGAAAGTCGTAAGTCAGTTGATAGTATCTAACCTTGATTACCATAATAAAAATGGCACTCTTTCTGTGATCTTTTCCCCAAAAACTCATAATCACAGTATGATCATGAGAAAAACATTAGACAAATTCCAGTAACAGAGCATTGTACAATATACCTGACCAGTATAATCTTATTTTACAAGGAATATCCAGCACTTACATGTTATGTTACTTGTTTAACCCTGCAGGTATTTGCATTTGGATCTCTGGAAATAAAAATATAGTTTCGGAGCCTTCCATGTTTAAAACCCTACCAGTGGTCTCTAATTTTTAAATGCTCATTTTATAAACAATTTAAAATAATTTTTATAAACAATTTAAAATAATTTTTAAACACTCATTTCCTTTTCCAGTTGGGAAAAGGATTGCAGGCATGAGCCATTGCACCTGGCCTCATTTTTCCCATGGAATTAACAGAATCACTTTTAATATTCCTATTTGCTGCAGATGAGATGTTATAAAGTAGGATCTTATATACATTGCTGTACCAGTGGCAAAGTGGAACAACGATTTTGAAAACTAATTTAGTAATATATATCAAATCATTAAAACATGAATGTACTTTTACCTAAGAGTATATTTGTAAAGTACTTTAAAAAGTAAAGTACTTTGACAAGTGAAGTACTTTGACCAGTACTTTTCACTTCTGGGACAATATACTAAGAATATAAGCCTAAATTCAAAAGTGTCTTCACTCAGTGGGACAGTATGCTATTATTCAAGTTATATTATGAAAAGGTATAATAATAACAATAACTGTAATAATGATAGCTATATGTCAGGTATTTTACAGGTATATATTTAGGCCCCTCAATAACTGAAATGTCACCATCCCAATTTTATAGACAAACTCACGCTTGAGAGTAACAAAATAGTTAATACTCATTGAATGCTGATCATATACCAGAAATTAATACAGAAACAACCACCATATGATGTCAATGCTTTTAGTATATCCATTTTAAAAGTAAAGAAACTAAGGAAGAATAGTCACGCAGCTACGGAAGTGTCACACTCCTTAGAACATGAGTGCTTTTCTCCTGTTTCTTCTATTTGTCCTCAGTTTCTACATTTTCTTTAGTGAGAATTCACTTATACAAGGAAAAATTATGTTCCAAAAAAAGTCTATAGAGAAAATAGTGAGTACTACTCATGTCCTGTCTGCTTTGCCCTTCTCTCAACTACTAAGAGCACTCAGGTGCCTGTAGTGAAGGCAATCAGAACTTGAGCGTTTAGCGAGTCTAAGAGTTCAGAAGTGCAGGTGGGGAAGAAGCTGTGGAATCAGCTACAGCATAGAACAGAGATTCTTAACCATTCTGGAGTCATGGAGGTATCACTCTGAAGATCTAATGAAAGCTGAAGCCCCTCTGCCCAGAAAAATGTACCTCTGCTTACTCACTCGGAATTTCAGGGTGTTTCTGGAGTCCTTTATCCACAGAAAGCCAGGCTTTGAAAAACTGACCACAACAGCAGCCTCCCAAAGACGACCAGCACACCTACAGGGAGAAAAGTGGGGAGGCCATTTCAGTAGCAGAAATGGAATGGCACTTCCTTTCCTTTGCCTACATTTAAATTTGACTGCTAAGAAATTCCTGTGGATGATCTAGTAGTCCTTTTTGAAAACAAACAATTTGGGGAAAGTAAAGGGATGGTGATCCATTAACACTTTAGTGTAAGTGAATTCATTCAGATTGCTTTTCTTTTAACACCTAGGCAAGATCAGATACATTGGAGGAAGAAGAGTTTTAATTTTCTGAAACTTCGACTAAGGGAAATGAGAGAAATCTGAAAAGTTATTGAATTGCTGCAAAATTAATTGCGGTTTTGCCATTAATATTCATGGCAAAAGTATTTTTAATATTTAGGTCACTGAGCTGTGGGAGGGGGAAGGGGTTCTAAAAGTGAAAGGAAAGTGCAGAAAAGAAAAGTTTTCAAATATAAAGTTTACCAACCTATAGGAAAAGGGAAACTAATTTTTTTTTTTGGAGATGCAGTTTCGCTCTTGTTGCCCAGGCTGGAGTACAACGGCGCGATCTCGTCCCACTGTAACCTCTGCCTCCTGGGTTTAAGTGATTGCCCTGCCTCAGCCTCCTAAGTAGCTGGAATCACAGGCGTGAGCCAACGCACCTGGCTGGAAATTAAATTTTTTAAAAAGTATCTACTAGGTTCCAGGAATAGTGAAAGTCAATTCATGTACATTGTCACATTTAATCATCCTAACAGTCCCTATGTCCTTTTCCCTTCATTTAACAGATAAAATAAACAAAGATCAGAAGCTGCCATAGAGAGTGACTTGTCCAAGTCAGCTGATTAAT